>DWAN01001591.1:0-17349 GCA_018230445.1 Heliconius hewitsoni | reverse complement strand
AACACAAATAAATAATAAATATAATAATTTATATCAAGAAATCTTCATAAAACAATGGTATATAAAACACAAGTTGGGCCATTCGTCAGTACTCTTGACGCGTTCGCAATATTCCTGATGTATTTACGTAGAAACATTTCAGCGCGCAAGCGCTGAAGCTTTAAATAACTAAATGCAGGTGATGTTTGGGAGAGTTTGTGAGTTGTGGCCGTTGTGTGATAATTTTAATGTTGTATCGTTTTGGTAACAGCTGTCTCGGTAATTAGAGTGGGTTTGGTAACATATGTGTGCTTGTGTGTGTATAAGGCGTCCGCTCTCGTGTAAGAACTTTCATTTTTCTTTGTATTCTCATTTTGATTTGCTTACCAACTTAAAAAAATATAATGATTAGAAGATGATTTCGTATTATCATTTACTTTTATTTAAATTCTGTTTTTTTAATTTCGCATGACATGTATTGAGGTCGGACACCAAGTGTGACTGAAAAGTCGACTGGTTGTGAGTTTTATTCCCACTCGAGGAAGTGAAATATTTATTTACATTTATATTTTCATATCTCCGCTCTGGCGTCGAGGCAAAGCGCGGCGTTGAGTTCCTCCACTCAGCACGCAATGCCTCCAAAATTCGGCGGAAATTGGGGTACAGAGTGTCTTAACACTAGCCTCCCTCTGCCTACCCTGCCGTGTGCGGGATATAGCGTGAAGCTGATTTGATTTATAACATATATTCGTTGTTTAATATTAGTCAAATAGTTGTAAAAACCGAAAAAAAGCATATTTTTTAGTATCTGTTGCAAGGATGCAATTGATTACAGTAATTAAATATGTATTTGTTTAAAATTGATTTTTAAAAAATAAGTCCCGCTGAGTTTCTTGCGCCGGTTCTTCTCAGGTCTGAGGCATTACTTTAGTGAACTGGTGGTAAATTATTTGAAGTTTAAAAAAAGAAGCATGTGACTTCTTATTTTGAATAAAATTATTTGAATTTGATTGTTTGTATTTTTATTTTAGTTTCTTTTTTTAATTAACGCTGTATTCTGTATGTAGCGAGGTAGATAGAGGGAATCTAGTGCATACACTCCTTTCTCCATTTTACACCAAATTTTCGGCATTGCATAAAAATCTATGGCTCATTGCGTGTTGAGTAGTGGAATTGCCTTGGCACCAGATTAAAGATATAAAAATATTAATAAATAATCATTCATTCAGCAGCTCCAAGCAGGAATCGAAATCACAACGCTTTACAGTCACAAGCTTATACCCTTGCGTCATGGCTATAAACAACAAAATGTCAATGGAATTTTAGTAACAGGTTTACTCTAGTCAATTTATACAATATTTTACTCGACGTAACAATAATTTATGTTTGTGCATTCATATTTTTTCCAACTTGTCGCTTTATCTCACAGAGAAAACCTAATGTCAAGACACTCCATCCACTATCCGCTTTGATTTATACGACATTCATATACATGGATATCATATAACAATTACTTTATAAAGGGGTGTACTACAAAGTTTATGAATTATTGCCAACTGGCTGTTAGCTACATTAGCTATTGTTTTGTTTTGGTATCAGGTGTGATATAAATTCAAAATATATTTGCAATATTAATTGTTATAAATAAGAAGAAAGTTTTAAATTTTACTTTTATTAATTAGAATTATTCAATATTTACTTAAGGCAGTCGCGGCGCACGAGCTCAAAGTGTGATTGTAAACGCGGTTCGATTCTCACTCGAAGAAATTAAATATTGAATATTTCCAATTTCTTCGCTCCGTTGTCAAGGTAAAGCGTGGCGTTGAGATATCCTACTCTGTTCAGAATGCTCCAGAATGCTCCACGCAATGTTCAGAACTCGGCAATAAATAGGAAACGGTGTGATAAGGCACTAGGTCAGTGTTAAGACACTAGGTTCCCTTTGCCTACCCAGCTGTGTGCTGGATACAGCATGACTTAAAAAAATTACTTAGAAGTAAAGATTTAAAATAAAAAACCGAATATTTTTTCAACTTTTTATTTATTTTATAATATACCATTATTAACTTCAAATATTGCTTGAGGCACTTAAAACAGTTTGAATTATAAAAAAACACATAAAACGAAATAAATAATATGTACATTACATAACATTCTATAAAATTAGTGTTTAGAATAAATCACGAACCCGCACGTTACGTCTCACAGCGTTATTGAATCCTTCTCGATATTGGTAGAACACATTGCTTGATGATATGGCGTCAGCTACTGCGTCTAGAAAAAAAATATACCCATATTTATTTTTTGTATATTAATGTATATTAAAGCGCGGCGTTGAGTTCCGCCGCTCCGCATTCAATGCCTTCAGAATTTGGCGGAAAGTGGAGAACGGAGTACCCTGTTGTGTGCGGGATACAGCGTGATGCTGTAATGCATATAGGTCATCGTGGTGTGGCGGCATAGCGGCTAATTATAGATTTAACGGTTGTGGGTTCGATTCACACAGTGGAATGAATTATTTTTAATTTCCTCGTCGGTGATTAGAAAAGCTCGGTGTTAAGTTCCATCACCCAATGTGCTATGACGACAAGCGTGTGGGTGGTGATTGGGGAACAGTATCTGAACGCTAGGTTTTCTTTGACTACCCTACTGAATACAGTGTGAAGCTAAAAAAATACACGCCACATATTTAAAATGTATGTAAAATATTTTTAAAACGTTATGTAAACGTAGTATATGTGTTTGCAAGCAAGAGATGTAGAAAATTAAAAATGATTGATAATTATATTTGGCATAGACGCTTATAATACAAATACATTATATAGTATGTTTTAAAAAAAAATTTTATCACAACGGGGGCCTAGATGCATTTGGAGCCTTTAGAGTTCAATCGGCGTGGTAAATTTATTTATGTTACAGTATAGTCATTAATTGTTATTGTAAAACGTGTAATATCAAATACACAGAAATGATATTTTTTTTTATATATATAAATTTGATATAATTTAGCCAACGATGAAGATTACGACAACTATCTTAAACTAATTTCTAACGAACAGAATTGACACGGAAATACGAAAAGAAAAAAATTACAAAAAAATTCAACAACACCTCACTATCTACATTAATAAAACATTAATCTACCGAATCCAACAGAAAACAAAGAGCGAAGAGTCCTAACACTAGGTTCTCTCTGCCTACACTGTTACAGATACAGCCGTGACTTTACCTACAAAATATATATATTAAAACCATATCATGTACCTACCCTATATATACATAAAAATATATTAAACACAAAGCGTTCACATATAATCAACTTGTATAATTACTCGTGGGCGGCGTGTTTGCGCACGCTAATAGCCCGCATTGTGACGGCGCCCGCCTCCACCGCGCCGCGCACTGTACGAACACAGGGTGTTGTATATCTTGTAGGGTTTCATGGTAGGGAAGAGTGAGATTTGGTCGGGAAAATTATTGAAGTTGTTGTTAATAACATTTAAAAGAGGTGACTGCTATGAAATAATAAAAAAATGCTAATTTTTTTTTGCTGCAGTCTTCTAAAAATATAAAAAGCTAGTTATAATTAGTTCAGATTTATATATTTATTATTATTAAAAAAATTCTGATAGTGGCAACTGTTGGTAAGCATTATGTTTGTAAATATATTTACTTTTGAACGAAATTGTATACAATTTAGTTCAAAAGTAGAGAACAAGAGATTAGTCGTGGCGCAGTGATACAAGCGTACGATGTATATGCCACAGGCTGTGGGTTCGTTTCTCAGTTTAACAAATGAAATATTTAATATTTTCATTACCTCGCTCTGGTATCGAGGCAACGTGCGGCAAATCAAAGTAGAGGACTCTTTTCTTCCCAACAAGATAATACGACATATGAACATTATATTTTTTCATAAACAAAGCAAACAAAAACAGCATACAAAACTTATCGTACGGAACCCTTACACGGAGGTCAACACGTAACTCTTAACCGACTCGCTTTAATAACCCAGCTTTTACATGAAAGAGCCGGTAACTAGTGTAGCATTTTAATTTAGCCGGGCTTTATGCGGACGACGGTGAATTAAAGGCGGGGTGATGAGAAGATCGCTTTTATGACTCTCATTCATTCCGTTTTTGTTAATATAATGCTTTTAGATTACATTCGTGGCATTTAATTTAACTTTTCACGTGTATGTTGTTTTAAATATTGCGTTTTGGTGGTTGGTGGTTTAGTTGATTGTGATTGAAGCGTGTTAGATTGTATTTTTAATGATTGTTAATAATGTTTAGAAAACAGAGTTTTGTAAGTTTTGTTTCTTTTTCAGTTTCATGCCGTTTCCCGCAATTGGCAGGGTAGGTAGAGGGAACTTGGGAACTTAATGTTATACTGTAGACACTCCGTTCCCACTAACACACATGCGTTCCTCATTTTCCGCGGAATTATGGTTTCATTTGACAATATAATTTGGTATTTAAAAGAACGTGCTTGTGATTTTTTATAACTTTGGCCTCTGTTTGTCGTGTATTATGCTAAAACAATATTTTTATTAACGAAATAAACGATTTAAGGATTCTTTATAATTTTATAATTATAATTTGTAATTTTTCACAAGTTTTCATTTTTTAAATATGATAAAAAATCATTAAAAAAATATATAAAAAATTACATACAAGAAACATCAACTACCTTCTATTAGTGTAGTATCTATAATATATATTAACCTGTTTTACGTTCATTCAAAACTGCCACTAAATCAAAATTCATACAACAACAAACCATTCCAACATCCAACATCAGAAATTTGTTTAAACATTGAACAATTACAATTACAATATCGAAAGATTAACATTATTGGAAATTAATAATTCCAACTCAATCACAAGTGGAAAACCAATTTAACATAATATAAGCTTGGAATAATAACATTTCGCTAAAATCGAGTGAGGTGTACAATGGAGGCCAAGTCAAACAACGAGTCGATCTCGCTTACAATTGGCTTAGAGCGCTTATTACAACTTGCTCCTTGGATTTTCTACGAGACGATAATAATGTATGTTGGTGTGTCGGCAAACTTTTGTGGTTTGCAAATGTTAATTTTGAACAAATTTATTTTAGATGATAAGTAGTAGGAATGTATATTTTTCTTCGTATAGACGTTTTGACAAAAAGAACTTAGTGTCGAGACACTCCTCCTTTTAGCAAAATTACTGAGATATTGCGTGTTCAGTGGCGGAACTCAATACTGCGCTTCTACCAGAACGAGGAAATGAAAAAATAATAATTTATCCGAGTGGCAATCGAACCCACGATCGCTGTGCGTCCTAATGAATGAATAACAAAATATTTATATTTATATAGAGCAATATTTATTTTAATTTTAAAAATAAATAGTACCGTAAGCCCAACGAAATTCTTAAAATTCTTTAATTATCCTTCACTTCATTACTCCTTCACTCCGATACAGTATGAAACTCAGTTGTTTTTGTCATTCAACAATTATAATCAAAATGTAGTTACAAATTGAACCTTATAATATAATAATATGCTTTTGAAAAACATAACATAAAAAAAAATTAAGTTACCATATTTCGTAGCGCTGTCTACGAAAGTTTGAAGCATCGCCTTATATTTATTAAAATATTATTTTTATATATATATATTTTGTATCACGCTAGTAATTCCCAATTTCCCATATGGTTCCCAATTTCTGTCTAATTTTCGAGACATGCATGTTAAGAGCCGAATTCAATACCGTGTTTTTTTTTTCTTATCTCAAGTCTCCGAAAACACTTACACACACCTAATACTTAATTTCTTTGACAAATTGTTTATTAATAAGTTTCATCAGAATCAACAAATTCTAATATAAGTTACGTCGGTCTCGTCAAAAGGAGGCGTTGAGGCCAAAGAACACGAAATGTATCAAGTAGGGTGTACTGGTCAAATGAGATCAAGAAGGTATAAAAAAGATCAAATGCAACAACTAAAATTCCCAATCCATTTGATTAATCAATTACTTATAACTCGCCCCTTATAATAAAACCCATTTATTAATAACCATTTGAAATAATAAATCAACATTTAAAATTTCTTAATATAGCATTTACCAAGAAAACAGCGTCGTAGTTAAGCTGTGAATTATCGTTTCTCATCCTGACGTGAAGCTAGCGTTGGCGTAAGATGAATTTTCGGTCTCTCCCATTACAAATCGCGTTGAGACCATTAAAGCAGTCGAGTTAACGAGCTGAACAGACATTTGTACTAAAGTGGTGGACATATGTGTGTAGTTATTTATATAATAAGAAATCATAATGTTTTTATGTAACTTGAGAATGATTCTTATTTTATTATCTTAAATATTTTTGTGCTCGTTGGAGGTTTAAAAAATATATTCACGATGTATCCTCGATATATCAGGGTCCGCAGATAGTGTTAAGACACTCTATTCCACGCTCTCTAATTCAAATTTTCTCCATTTTCCTCGAATCCGAAATGAATTCGAGACTACTTAATCTTTAAGCAGCGGCACTCAACACCATTATCAACTTAATTACAAATTATACTTACATAAAAAAATCTTTAACGAAATGACAAACAGTATATCCACAGCCTATCAACAAGAATTAACAGCACAACGTCTATTAAAAGGGATCCCAGACCAAATTATAGATATAATATCTAAAATATAAATGGTCGACAATCGGGCAGACGGTGGATCAGGTGTTCGATTCCGGCGTTGACGGCGATGGATATTAACAACCCCTTCCCGGCGTAATTGAAAATAATAGGCCCACTTGTAACTTTATGTGATAATAGTATATTATACGCAATAACGCTACGGCCATGTTGTACGGTGTCGTTACTTCGATGACAAGTAAAGAGATTAAAGGAAAATTGCTTGGTATAGACTGGGGTATATGGGTTTGCTCGTTTGATTTTTTTTTGCTTTATATTTCATATTAATTGTAATAATTTTTTTTTGGAATATTACGATATATATTTTGTTTATTTCTAATAAATTAAAGGATATGTAATACAAATTTGCTCATTAAATTAAAAGTATTCGAATGTTGTTAATTTTTTATTTATTTTTGAACGGTAGTACTTATGACATGACCTTCTTTTCATTTTCATTTTCATTCATTTCTTGCATCCTATACAAGGGCTTGTCCCGATTAAAAATACGACAACCTCTTGTAATCAATTTTCTAATTCAATGAACGGAAACCAACAATCTGCGTCATTTAAAATATTGTGAGCAGGTTTTTCATCTAGACATATGATGACTAGATATTGAAACTTTACAAATATTACTATATAAGATTCATTGAAAAGATTAAAAATAAAATAGATCAATCATACCATGTTTTTGCACTTGAGCCACAGGAACGATACGCCCAAAGAAGTCCTTCTGTACCTGTAACAAACAAACAACATTACCAAATTACATACAGCAAGTGTAAAAATTGCCTTTCAATACAACAGGCTTATTACACTATGTTGGAACCGCGTCGCGTCGTACAATTAAAAAACACATTTGCCTCTAAATTGCTACTCCACGCCCGCGGCCCCACATCCCAGCTCCAATTAGAAATCACGTAGACGTTCCCCAGCTAAGACCACACACCGTTATAACCTCTATTACATCACTATAAAGACTTTAATACTATGTATTACAACACTATAGGTGTATCACAAAACCTCAATATAAGAACCAAAACAAAAGCACTCGGATAATATTTCAAAGAAATATGACATGTATTTTAAATAAGCTAAGAGACTATTTTTATTTGTTTCGTCTTGTTCTTTTCTTATGCAATGAGTTGAGTTTATGTAGGTAAAGTTGAGTGTGTGTAAGACATCGTTAGTGCTGATTGTGGTAACGACGTTGTTACACCTGTTTTACGAGTGGAGCTCAGTGGCACTCGGCGGGATAGGTGTTACTGCGTGATGGAGATTTTATGATAATTAACGTGTGTGTTACATAAATATGCAAATATTATTTAAGAAAAAATTAAAATAGTTTGACGCTATATCCCACATACAGCAGGGTAAGGCAGGGGGAACCTAGTGTTAAGACTCTCCGTTCCACTTTCCGCTGAATGCGCGATGGCCTCAATAATTAATACTTATTGTAGAGGCCGGTTTTATAATATAAGTTCTCGTACATTTATGTAAGTGATTGATCACAGTAAGGCGACAAAATAATAATCTTCAATAATTCACCAAAAATATGAAAATAAATTTTAAAAAATCAGCTTCACACTGTATCCTGCACATAGCAGGGTAGGCAGTCGATACTAAGTGTTAAGACACTCCGTTTCCCACTTTCCGCCGAATTCTGGATGGAGGCTTGACGGAGCTCAACGCTGCGCTTTGACCTCAACACCAGAGCGAAGAAATGAATATATCAATGTCAATAAATATTTCACTTCCTCGAGTGGGGATCAAACCCACAACCAGTCGACTTTACAGTCATGCTTTGTGCATTTGAGGCGACCGGCCTCTATATGAAAATAATATAAAAAATGTAATAAATTTAATGTTACATAGTACATTATAATATTTAAAATTTTAACAAAATTGTAATTACAATTATTATTTATAAACATAAATAAACCAAGAGTTTAAACCAATAAATAAATAAGCCAAAATAAAAAAAATAAAATAAAATAAAAAAAATCTAATTACCGATACGTAATAAGATCGATCAGAAAACAATATCACAGCGGAGTCGGGGCAATAGCGAACCAATAACTTGTTTGTTATCTGAGTGAGATCGACAATAATATTGAAACGACGTCGTACACATTCGTGTGAAGAACAAGGAGTAGGATGCAGCGACAGTGTGGTTTTGGCACAAATATCTATACATATATATACACTAGATTCCCAGTTTCCCTGCTACGTGGGGAATACGACGTGATGTTAAAAAAAAATACTTTTTCGTTGCTGAGTGGATGATGAACCGGAAATGTGATTCCTTCCATATACACTATAATAGTCACAAGTTTCAGATACATAATAACCTAATCAAATCATAGTACGATAATTCTATTCTCTTTATTCTTTTAGTTTCACGTCGCATCCCGCATGTAGCAGTGGGAACCCAGTGTTAAGACACTCCGCTCCTCATTTCACGCTGAATTCTGAAGGCATTGCCTGTTGAGTAGCGAACATGACGCCGCGCCTCGCCATCAGAGCAAAGAAAAGAAAATATTAAATGTTTCATTTTTTCGCCCGGGAATCGAAGTCACAACCTGTCGTATTTACACTACGGACCCCTGCGCCACGACATGTCTGCTTTAACTACGAACCCAAAATGAATTCTCAAAATGATCGCCCATCGCTCGTGGGTGTACCACAGAATAACTTCATTCCACGACAATATTTCCGATTACAGCGGCTGGCGGCGGCGGTGAATCGCGACACACGGCCCTATAAACGCAATTTGCCGCTCATAAAAGTTATCCGCGCGTTACGACGTATCTACGTAACGCCCTCGCAGGTGATTGGCTACAAGTGTATTGACAATATAGACGGGTTATGGGGTTTTAGAATAATTGTGTTTTTTTGGAGGTTAAAACGCGGCTGGTTGTGGGTTCATTTCCCACTCGAAGAAAAATGAATTTATATTTCCATTTCTTCGCTCTGATTTCGAGGCAAGCGCGGCGTTCAGTTTCGCCACTTAACACCAGATCAATGCCTCCAGAATTCGGCGGAAAGTGCAGAACGGAGTGTCTTAATACTAAGTTCACTCTGCCCACCCTGCTGTGTGGGATACAGCGTGAAGCTCTTTTCTTTATTTTGGAAATGCTTAATGATTATTTTTTGTTTTATAATATTTTTAGAAAAATATAGAAGATTACCACGTATTATATAAATTTATGATAATACAAGAGAGAAATGAGATATAAAGTATGTTGTATGTTTTCATCCTTGTAGACCTGACTAATGTTGAAGTAAAGTTCTATATATATATATGTTTATAACTTCTCTTCTCTCTTTCTAATATAGAAGAATACAATTTATTGTATACATTATTGATGAGCAAGAAATAAAAATAGAAATGAATTCCTATTCGCAGAAATGAAAAATATTAATTCTCATTTCGTCGCACAGGTGTCACGGCAAAGCGCGGCGTTGAATTCCGCCACTCAAACGCAAAGCCTCCACGATTCGGGTAAAAAAGGCGAACAAAGTGTTTTAACACTAGATTGTCTCTGCCTAACCAGCTGTAATGGGGATACTAACAGGGGGATTATAGCTAAAAACAAACAAACTTAAATACATAATTCTAGAGCAAAATATAGCATCTCTAAAGTATATTTCAGACAACAGTAGTCAGTCAACACATTTTCCGCGCGAGTTCAGGCGGCGGGTGCAAACAATACAATCACAGCCAATCTGACGCGCAAATAGGAAAATAGAGTGCGCGCTGACGCAGGACCGGCCCGGGGCTGGCTTGTTTAAAATATTATTGTGAAATGGAAATTTACTCATTTACAACTTTAAATGTATATATAAGAGTGGTAGTGTCTATGTCTCTATATAGAGATATTTAACTCTTTTGAACATTTTGAGTAAGTTTTTTTGAATATATTTTTTAATGTATGTGAGACTTTTGTGTTTTAATGTTAATTAATAAAGAATCGGCTGTTTACTGAATATAGCAGAGGGGGCTGTGGGAACCAAGTGTTAATACACTTCGTTATCCACGAATTGCGTATTACTCACCCACTCCGCCACTCGGCGGAAAAAAACCAATAATTCATTCTCCTGAGTGGAAATCGAACTCACAATAATAGCATTTACAGTCAAACGCTGTACCGCTGCGCTACTTTTTTTTATATTTTTATTTTTCAAATGAAAAGTCAATAAAATAAACATTTTAGAGAACATGATAATAATATATATATTTAGCTTATTGTTAAATTTAAAATAGCTTATAATAACTGTTTACAATATATGTTGAAATATTTATGTAGTATATACTACATAGACTTAAAAAATATGTATTTATTAAGGCTAATTTTCATATTAAAATGACATTCAATTTAAGAATATTTGGATCGGTTCTTTATAATTTAAATAGATACTTAAAACGGAACACATAGACAAAGAAACAAACACATAAGAAGAAAACAAAAAAAAACACATACATATAATCTAAAACATAAGAAAAAAATAAATAATAATTTGTACCACATACATCACCAAGTCCGCCCCAACCCAACTATCTTTCCAGAGCCCTAGATCGTATCGTATACGAATCCTTTGGAAAGCTGAGCAATTTTCCGGCGGTCATTTTTCATTGTTTCCCAGATCCCGAGCCCGGGGGCGCAACCGATACTTATACGAGTATGCCAGTAAATACACACTACTTACGATATTGTGTTTACGAGACGCGCGGAGGCTATTTTCAAACTTTTTATATGGAATGGAAGATAAATTGACAAACTGCGATGGAGTTAGAGGGATTCGGATGGTTTATATGTAAATTTTGATTGGTTTTTTTTGTTTGAAAGCAGTTTATTGGAGGTTCTTGATGATTTTTTCATTGTTATATTTATGGAACATGTAATAAATTGATTTTGATTATATTCTTTATAAAGTTGCAATTTCATTGACACAACATTGTAATAGTGTGAAAAATGAATAAAATTAAAACAAATTTTCTTAAATTTATATTGTATAATATCACGTAAGTGAAGGCTAGCTTTCTTTATTCCACAAAGCAGGCCAAACACAGGAGACCAGTGTCAAGACACTCTGTTCCAGGCGTTGCATATTGCGTATATGCATATATGGCGGAACTCAACTACTAAGTTATTTTATAAAAAAATATTGTAACAAATATATCAGGATACAGTAATATTTATTTCTTTTTCTTATTTATATATTATGATTTCAATATTTCGTTAAGAAAACAATATAAAATAAACATTGTTTCAAAGGCCAGTATCATTAGCTTTTCTAATAACTTTCCTTTGTCCCTCCCAATCCCATTGATACCGTTGAGTGGCCTCGTATTATTTCTTGTGGTGGACGTAATAAAAACAAATAGTAATATATCGATAGCCAATAATCTTTTAGTTCGTAAACAATTCACAAAGGTCGAACGGTAAAAGTAAAATATTATGTAAATAGTTAAATGGACTAGTCAGGTCTAATAGTGTTGTATTTTATATACTACTAAAGATTCATACGCGACTTTGTTCACTTACACCAGTGGTTCCCAATCTTTTCTTGATCAGGGATCACTTTTATATAATTTTTGTTAGCAGGTTATAATAAAAATAAATTAATAATTACACAAAAAAAAATCATTTCAAAGTCAAAAGTTTAAAAAAAAATTGACATTTCGAATGATGATGATGATGAGTGTGTGAATTTTTAAGTAAATATTAAAAATCAAGGAATTTCAAAGTATATTGAATTTCAATGTCAAAATTTTTTGTTTTACCAAAATTTTAAATCATTCGCGGACTACATTTCCACTTTATAGCTTTGGCTATAAGTGGATGAAATATTTTTTTTTTATCATAAAATATCCTATGTCCTTTACAATACCGATATGAATGTATGCAAAGCTTAACGACAATCAGTTATGTAATTTTGGCGTAAAAACGTAACAAACAACAAACTTACATATATGTATATGATGCTATGATAATATGGTTCATGGTTGACTCTAGCAGACAGAAATCTGTTTTATACATATTATATTATAGATGAAAAATATTTTTTGTTGTACATAAGGACTTCTACAACGATTATAATAAAAATTAAACAATTAACTTGTTATCGTAGGGCATCGGCACATCATCTGACTGTAAACGCTAAGATTATGGGTTCGATTCACACGCGGTGAAGTGACTTTATCTTCATTTAACTGCCCTGGCAATAAGACAAAATGCAGCGTTGAGTTCTGTCACACATAAAGTATTGAAAACTGAACAGACAACGTAGTGCTTCAACATGAGGTTCCCTCTGCCTATGGTCATATCTGCATATGGTATGGTGTTAAGATATTCCGTTTCCATTAAGACACTTCCGATCCTCATTTTCCACCAAATTTTGGAGGCATCGCGTGTTGAGTGGCTGAAATTCAACGCTTTGCTTGCCTCATTAATAAAGCGAGGACATGAAATATTAAATACTTTGCCAGTGGAATCGCCCAACACATAACCAATGGCATTTAATAGATAACCAGTAGAAATCACTTAACATATGTAGGTAATCGTATAGAAAATTATAATATATACAAGCAGTAATAACAATATTACTTGAAACGTAATGCAATTTACCACCTTTTCCAAGATCCGAACGCTTTCAAAAAAATTACTCCAGTTAAAAACGATTTCTTAGTCAAGTTAAAATTGATAACCGATACTCCCCAAAGGCGGCGGCGGATGATCGATGCTCGTCGAAGGAATTAAGTATTACGTTAAATTTGACAAAGTTGGTAAGTGGGCTTTATATTGTAACTGAATCTTGTATCTTTTATCTATAGTAATATTATATAACTTAGGAGTTTGTTTGGTTGAGGGCGCTAATCTCAAGAACTGATTTAAATTGAAAATTTTATGTATACAACTCCTAGTTATTTCCATTTGAACACAAGGGCGACATTTTCTCTAATTTTCATTTCTACTAAAGATTAAAAAAAAACACATCGAAGTTTTGTATAGTAAATCAGAGTTTGAAGTGCGTCATGCCCTTACTATACTAAAATATTTATAAATAACATATCGTCCTTTAAACGTATTTTATCATTTCTCGCATATGAACTTGAGTATAGGTTTAAACTGTATACTAATAAATAATAGATTTTTTAAAAAAATAACAAGAAATTCGCATCTTCACTGTTTTTCTCGATCTGTAAGGATGGAGAAAAAAATGGTGTTAAGACACTCCGTTCCTTACTAATCGATTGCCGCGATATTGCGTATATTAAACGGCGAAACTCAACACCGCGCTCCATCTACTCGGGGGAGAAACGCAAAAATCACTCATGCGAATGGGAAACAAATCCACATCCATCGTTTACATTCAAACGAACACTGCGCCACTGCGCCACGACGCGTCAACTACAAATTTGTATTGCAATAATTATAAAACCGCCATAGGTAAAGGGTGTTTTGTTTATAGCGTAACCTCTAACCGGGGTTAAACACCACTGTTTACCCTAATCAGGCATTCAATATGCCACATGTTTCACAATAACCGCTGCGCAACTGTTACATTTTTTACTATGTCTTTGAAAATCAGATAACCCTCCCGCGAATAGCCTCTGGCTCCTTACATTGAAACGTCCCTTCTGTGGTCATAAGCTTTAATATATTTTTTAAAG
Organism: Heliconius hewitsoni; assembly: GCA_018230445.1. NCBI lineage: Eukaryota > Metazoa > Arthropoda > Insecta > Lepidoptera > Nymphalidae > Heliconius > Heliconius hewitsoni. The sequence goes on along the minus strand of DWAN01001591.1, from coordinate 3,008 downwards.
TTGATTAACTCGAGGCCAGTCGTGGCGCAGGGGCGCAAAGTGTGACTGTAAAATCGACTGGTTGTTGGTTCGATCCCCACTCGAGGAAATGAAATATTTATTTACTAAAAGTAAGTGGGTATTTTCATTACTTCGCTCCGGCAAAAAGTCCGGCGTTGAGTTCGGCCACTTAACACGCAATACCTCTAAAAAATAAGGAATTTCTTATCACTATGTTTCCTCTGCCTACCATGCGAGACACAGCGTGAAAGTGACGATTTTTATGTACTAACGCAACCGCAGATACAGATTTAGGAGATTTTAAATACAGTTAAGGTTACCATAACTTACCAATACCAAGAAGAATCGAATTACAAAGTTAGCCGGTAGCATATGTAAGATATTGGTTTTAGTATAGAATTTAATATAGCTCCATAAAAATACATTTAAAAAAATCTATTAAAGTAATATGTGATTGCCTCTATCAAAATTTAAGTGACCAAAACTGATTCACGAGTAATCACCCATCAAAACCAACACACACTCTTTCCATTCTGTGTGTCTAATTGGCGAAAGTGACAAATGTACAAGCGTATAAAGCCAATAAAAGGGGTTTATTATCTAGAAGCCGCTGGTGGATATTTGCGTTACGCTCGTTTAGCGGCAACCGTTTCCGAACGGATAGCCGTCATGGCGCCACATCGTGTGATTTTGTATAATACTTATGAAATTGTAAACCAATACTTAGGGTTAGGTTAGGAACCTTGGAACCGGTTAAGGCACTCCGGCCCCGTTAAGATACATTCGTTCTCCCTTTTCCTTCGAATTTTGAAGGCATTGCGGGTTGAGTGACGGAACTCCACGCCGCGCTTTGCCTCGTTACCAGAGCAAGGAATTAAAAATATTAAATAATTAAATCCCCCGAGGTGGAATCGAATCCACAAATGTGGCGTTTATATAACCATCTCATTATCTATAAAATTTAAATTGAGTATCTAATTCTCTATTTTAATTACATCTCTCTTTAACTATGTCACTGTCTCTAACTGTGTCACTAACGCGACGGTTGTGGATTCGATACCCACTCGCGGTATTGACTATTTATTTATTATTAATATTTTTATTTCTTCACTCTGGCTCCAAACCAAAACCCGGTGTTGATTTCGGCCATTTCTCACGCAATGTCTCGAATATTCGGCGGAAAGTGAAGAACGGAGTATCTTAACACTAGGTTCCTCGTTCCTGTACCTACCCTGCCATATGCGGGATAGAGCGTGAAAACATATTTTTTTTAACTACACCAATATCCATTATACGTAACACTAACATCCACTTGGCCACCAAGCCCTAGGCGGCGCACATGGCACAGCACCACAATTTGAAAATTATACGCGTGTTTAAACTACTACCGCATTGTTCGAGCCTATTTGAATTCGTTACGTAATATCGCACTGGGTTTAGACAAGATTATTTACAATAATACGGGGGAACGGAACGAGGGCTAATCCATGTAATGCCGACAAATGAAAATCGGTGTTGGTGACTCGAAATGACATTACCAAAGTAAGTACGTACGGATGGAGGTTCTGATCATTTTATTATGTTAGATATAATCGAAAAATTCATTTGTGTTCGGAGTTAGTCTTGCAAAGATGTATTTTGTTTTCTGTGACCTGTTTTTTTTTGTATGTAACACCTATATAAACTTTATTTGAAGAATGTTAAGTTAACGTTAGTTTTTTTAATATCTATCCTTTTTTCAGGCATTGCGTTTAAACTGGCGCAACTTAACACCACCCTTGGTTTCGACATCAAAAAAATGAAAATATTCAATATTTCACTTCGTTAAGTAATAATCGAACCCACGACAGTCCTCTACATGCAAAATATACAAAATTAGCTAAAAAATAAACACTTAAAAATAAAGATTGGGAAATAAAATCATTACAACAGCAGCAGTTGTGAGAATAAATAAGCACACCGTATGTACGTACATTGATGCAATTCACCACAAAGGGGTTGCAGTAAAAACTAGCTAACAAGCGGAGCGGTGCGCCGGCGGCGTTCTGCGTTGTGTGTTTCCACTGTTACCGGTATCCACGGAACTATATGAATAATTTAGAAATATTCAAATAATTCTATTTTCGTAAAGTTTTTTATTTTCAATTTTTTTTTAAATAAAACCAGGTTAACGACTGAAATGTTTTGGGTAAATAACTAATACAATATGTTCGCTATTCCAGACTAGTTAGGTGAAGTTGGATTCCATTTATCCAAAACCGAGGTACCTCTATAGTAATACTCTTCATAGTCAAAAATAGAGAAACTTTGTAATAATTAAGACCTATCAACGCATGATGTAGTAAAAAACGTAGATAAAAAAATACATAAATATTATTTTTAATATTATATATAGACGTCGGAGGTCATTGGAAACGTGTTCTAATTCACAATTTGCCGCTCCCGGGGTACGCGTCTAAATTCTGCCGAGCCCGCAAATGAATCCGTTCGGAAAAGAAATTTGTGTATCGCGTGCAGTGTGTAGTGGATAATCACATTTGCTTTCTGGAGGTTGATTTGCGGCGTTACTCTTTTTTAATATAATATTATTATATATTTTGAAATTAAGTGGCAGTCGAGTCAATTCGTAGCCATCGTGGCGCAGTGGCACAGCGTCTGAATTTAGGCGAGACGATTGTGAGTTCGATTACCATTTGAGGGAATTAATTACTTCCATTTTTGTTGTTCTGGGTACAAGCCAAAGCAAAATGTTGATTTCCGTTTATCGACTCGCAATGTCTCGAAAATAGGATGGAAGTGAAAAACAAAGTGTGATAACATTACGATATGTAAAACACGTATAAAATATGAAAAAAATGGCAATATTTTGTCCCTTGGAAGCAATAAAAATTTTAAGTGAAGTTTTTAATGTTGTTAATTTAAAAGGATTTTTTTTTTATGGAAAAGACACTGGAAACGAGCGTGCGGGTCACCTGATGGTAAGTGATTACCGCCGCCCACGACCCCGT
>DWAN01001590.1:0-17350 GCA_018230445.1 Heliconius hewitsoni | reverse complement strand
ATCAGGTGACCCGCACGCTCGTTTGCCGTGTCTTTTCCATAAAAAAAAAAAAAAATCATTTGCGTCACCGTTTTCAAATTCTAATTAAAATTCTGTTAACATTCTTTTTATTTTGTTGAACGAAAATAAACCGGAAAATATTAACTGTTTCCGTAAAAAATACAGTATATCAACCAATAAATAAAACCAATGTATACTTAATTAAACTCTTGATAGAATTTGTAAACATAATAGCTTGTTGTTAATATAAAAACACAATGGCTAAATAATTTGCTCACATTGATGAATAATAAAAAAGTTGTATTTACAGTTCTAACGATGTTATTTGGTGTTATTTTAGCATTCCGGAACGTTATCCTCAAATTTGTAATTAATATTGCTTTCTATTTTATTAAATGAACTAAAATTGTAACAGGTGTCTGGACGTCGGATTAATGTCCAGCGAAAGTGTTTTTTTCCAGCGTAATTTTTGTTATATTTACTAATAATTAAACAAGTTTATATTGACAAGTTATGGCAACACTATAATTTAAATTTAACGAATAGTGGCATTGTTGTAAAATAAATAAATAAGCTTCACGCTGTATCCCGCACACAGCAGGGTAGGCAGAGGGAATCGAACGGGGATCGAGTGGGGATCGAATCCATATCCAGTCGGTTTTACAGTCACACGCCGTGTCGCTGCGCCACGATTGGCACTGTAGTTTATTTAATTTTTAGTTAGTCAATGCAGTTAGTTAGTCAATGCACTAATAAATAAAGGGGCCCTTAAAACCTACACTTGCGTCCCAAGTTCCAGGCACTACTCCGACCTTAAGCGAATAAATATTTTTATTTGCTGTAAATTGACATTAATATTAATAATAAAATCTTAGTATAACAATAATATACCAATGGCCAGTCGTGGCGAAAAAAATTTTACGATTTCCCTACATCTGAAACTGCTTTCACGTAACAAGTTTTCTCTTTCACATACATAGACACAAACAGGAAAAAATAAAATTGCTTATATAACATAACAAGAAATAACTAGCTGCTTGTAACAATACCCTTAAAGACATCTCACTTATACGGACATAAATCATTATATTCATAATGTGAGCAAAAACAATAGTTTCAAGAGTTTCCCATGAGGCGGTCCCACGGCACTGGTGACACGTTACCCAATAGGTTAGGGTCAAAACACCTCAATAGAACTGAAATTGTCATAATATTTGTTAATACGTCACGGCTATTGTCAGTTTTATGTTTCCATTAGAGAATTGAAAGTATGTCATCTAGGATTAGTATTAGTATTAGATTAGTAATTTTGATTTATTGTCAACCAATATAAAATGAAAAGCAATAAAAGCTTGATCTAATAAGCCGCTCGAAATTCTTGGGGCGGTCTTGAGGCTCCACCTCATCCTGATGATACTCGCTAGGCAGGCATTGGTTAGAGATATCAGAGCTGGGAGGGTGCCAGGTGGTATCAAGTGGACCAACGATCCTGTTGAGACCGCCGGAAGTCAATAGGAGGAACGCAGGACGTCATGAAGATTATTAGGAGATTAGAAGAGATCTATCTATCCAGCTGTGGATGTTTATGACATACATGCTAAAGTGAATTAACATAAAAAAAACATCAATAAATATGTCTGCTGAAAAGCCCGCTACAAATTCCACTATTAATTAACTTTGTTTTTGTATATATTACAATTTTACAATATGTTTATAGCAATTGTCTTTATCGCATTAACTTCATAACTATAATTTAATTCCACACATTACTATTGTCGTAATATTTTTATACTCTTTATAGTATTCAATGACTTTTCTGTCGTAAAAAAAAGTATTATGAAAAACTGAAACTTTCTATTTTAAGAAAATGAGTCATATAATATGTGCGTGCGTGTTGTTATATTTAAAAACTCTTTTAGCTTCACGCTGTATCCCGCATATAGCAGGGAAGTAAAAGAACCTAACGGGTTAGTAAGAGACTAACCTAACCATACCTAAAGACACACAAACACACTCCGTTCTTTGCTATCAGTCTTAATATTTTGTAATTTGTTTAACTGGTTTTTTATTAAACTAATAGGAAGTTATATAAAGGAATTATATAAAGGAAAGATTCCTCATTAACTCAAACCACGCAGAAGAGAGGTGTAAAAGAATTTAACATAAAATATGATATATTGTTAGTGTTGATTTTTTTATTGATTTGTAATAAAAAAATCTTCATTTTAAAAGTTTATTTCTGGCTCTACTTTTGTATACGCTCACAAAAAAGCTCAGCTAGCCAACTGTAATAAATAGAGACTAATCCTATAATACTAATATTACTTGAATAAAATAAACATTACTTGAAATTTATGATTATTTTGAATTAAAATGTAGAAGTTTATTTAAAAATTATGTTAAATAAAACTTTAGTATATTTAATAGGACTTTACGCTACTAAAGGTACTGAATTTTTTAATATAGAAATATGAGAATAATTTAAAACCCATCGATTTACCCTATAACCTTCTCTTAGATTACCATTATAAATAATAACTGTTAAGAGTATTAAATATAAATTGATATCTCAAAATTAATTACAATGTAGTTACAAATATGGTGGAAACATTATTATCCCACAAAGTGTAAATGAGTGAGAGTTGAAAAATATTTTATAATAACATAATCTTCTCACGTAGCAAGTGCTTTAGTTCTAATAAATTGTTCTTTCCAGATTTGTACTTATGACACTCGAGTATGAGTCAAGAATATATATATCTTTTGTAGCTTAACGCTTCATCTCTCAAAGCGCGGCGTCTCAACTCAACATGCATTGCCTCTAGAATTCGTTGGATAGTGGAAGTTTAATGTTAGGTGTCCAGGTTCCCTTTTGCTTACCCTGCCTATGTACGGGATACAAGTGAAGATAAAAAATTATTGCGTATGAAATAATATAAAATCTTCAACATATTATAAAATACTTAAGACTTGTAAAATGTTATTATAAACATAGTTTTTTATCAATCGGAATTAGACTGTTACAGTCTAATTCCGATTGATAAAATTGGTTTATTCGATATCATAAATATACAAACAAAATGATAAAATTAGTTTTACGCGTATAATATAGCAGTCTAGGCCTTAGAAAAAGTATACCTAGTGTTTACAACCTCCAATCCCCACATACTCGATTACGAAACATTGCTCGATGAGGAGCGCAACATAACGCTGAGCTTGGTCTTACCGGGATGAGACAATAAAAATATCTAAAATGTTTTCATTCCCAATAGGAATCGAACCTATAGCCATTACGTTTACAATCAAACACCCAACTATGTCACGACAGCATCATTTCTTTCATAATAATATTATTACTAAAGTAAATTGAGAAATATCTACATTCAAACAGAAAATAAAATCGACGTAAGCTGAAAATCATTGAGTCACGTGTATTACAAGGCCCTAAGGTGGTAAGTGCTAACAGATACTCTAAACACGCGTAACCTTAATAAATTGGGCTAAATCGCGCTCGGCCTCGACTGTTCCATCTTATTATAGAAATGGGTTTAGTAAATTGTGGTTATTTAGAGATTTTTTTTCGGCTTCACGCTGTATTCCGCACGAAGCAGGGTAGGCAGAGGAAAGGAGGAAAGAGGAACGAATTCTGGAGGTAACGCGTGAATGGCGGTATGTCACACTGTGCCGCCGCTTGCCTACAGAGCGAAAAATTAAATTATTTCATTTAACCGAATGGGAATCGAATCCACAACCTATCGTGTTTACAGCCACACGTTTGTGCCCCTGCGCCACGACTGAGCTCAATATGTGTATAGTCTTAATTGTAATTTTTACAATTCTTTAAACTGTAGAAGCACTTATTTTTGTGAAATTCTATATGAAAATTATAATGAAGCGTAAGTTGTATATATAAGTGGTATGTTGAAACTATGTAAAGTAGAACCTTAAGCTAGATCTAGTTAGTTATTGAGATATACATTTGAGAATTGTCTGATAAATTCTGTTGGTACTCATTTAAATCATATTATCATTTTAATTATTTCTTTTGTCGGTGAAATTGACAAACAAGCAAAGTCTTGACCAGTCGTGGCGCAAAGCGTGACGGTAAATAGGACAGGTTGTGAGATCGACCCCCACTCGAGGAAATAATATATCTAATATTTTGATTTTTTCGCTGTAGTGTCGAGACAAAGTACGACGTTGAGCTTCATCACACGCAATGAACCTTATAAATTCGGTAAAAAGTGGATAGAGGAGTGCCTTAACACAAGGCTCTCTCTGCCTTTGCTACATGCAGGATACAGCGTGAAGCTGAAAAAAAAATTACTTGGCTATAATTTTCATATTTTAATTTTAATTTTCCCGCTCATCTTCAATAACCTTTAGACCTTTATTTTGTTACAGTTAATGTCCTTCTTGTCTGCAGAAGTAGTCAAGTCGTAGGTAGATACTTATAGTATTAAATAATATTATTATTTCTTTAATTTTTATATTAAACTTTTGTAACAATATAAGCATTCATTAATTTCTCATCCAAAAGTCATTCAGACATGACAAAACTCATCACCATACATTCTACGTGTTCAGAATTGCACCCATTGTTCCCGTACTAAGATGAGTATGACGTAATCAGTTGTATTTGTATACTTGAGAATTGCGTTTAATTGATAGGGCTGGGCCAGTGGGTATTTACTAAATATTTGCAAATTAGTGCAATAATAATAGTTTAAAAAAACTTCACGCTGTATCCCGCAGACAGAAGGGAGGTAGAGGGAATCTAATGTTAAAACACTTCTTTGCCCATTTTCTGCTGAACTCTGGAACCATTGCGTATTGAGTGGCGGAACTCAACGTCGCGCTTTGTCTTGACACCAAACCAAAAAATGAAAGCTCCACACTCGAGAAAATGAAATATTTATTTAAATTTTTAAATAAATATAAAAAAAATGTGAACTATAAACATTATAAAGGAAGGAAGTAAATAAAGGAAGGAAGTAATCAAAAGTAAGAAAACATCTAAAACCAAAAGTATCCAACATCTAACTTCAGAGGGGCCACAACTCGTCATTTGTACTGTACCTTTTTATCGCTATCAATATGGCAACCCTAGTACAGGAAGGCATATTTAAAAACGGCGCTCGTCTGGCCATCGTCTGCAGTGTATGCGCGGCGCATCCTTTCCGCCGGTGCGGTTTAGGAATGCTGGGTGAATGCACTGGACCTATGCTTGAGCTTTTTGTTATTTAAAAAAAGTTCATTTTAATTTTTTTAGCTTCACGCTGTATTCTGCACACAGCAGGGTAGGCAAAGACACTCCGTTCTTAATTTCGCCGAATCCCTCCTCGAGAAACTCTCGATACCAAAAAGAAAGTCGGGCCAAAATCGTTATCGGTTAAGATTTAACAAACGATTTTGGCCCGAACATAATACGTAGGTAGTCAGAGGAAACCTGAAAACTTAATGTCAAGACACTGTTCCGATTAAGACACTTCCGTTCCCCATTTTCCACATACTCCATTTTTCGAATTCTCAAGATACCAAAGCGATCAAAGCTACAACTGCCCCGTTTATAGTCGCACGCTCGTGCACCTGCGCCACAAAGACCTCACATCTTCTAGATATTTACCTCTATTAGTCTATCATGTATATGAATCGTATAATTTTTATAATATATTAACCGGATATCGTGCACAGTGTCAGTTAGTACAAATATAATGTAGTGCGTTCCGGTACGGTGTTAACATAATGTATAATTAAAGGCACGTCAAGGTTTAAGGTTGGCTGTTTGTGTGTTTGTGCAACTATAATCGCTAACGTTGACAGTTAAATTTATTTAGTATATTATGATAAATCTGGTAGTTCCGATATAGTTGAATGAGTAAAAATATAGTAAATAATTCAAAAATAAACGTTAAATTAAAATGGAGACTGGACGATTCTTAGTCGGAAGGCCCCTACCAGGTTGATCGTCGATTTGTTTAAGGTCGCCGGCAGCAGTGGGCAACAAAAGTCTGGGATGGTGATGATGAAGAGAGATACAGAGACAACGAATATTATTCCAAATTGGATTTTTCTGAAGTACAAGAATTCAAACTTCAATTTCAATATTTGACCAAGACAAATGATTATGAAAAAAAACTCATTGAAAAGTTAATTTGGATAAATTTTAAATATTTTGAACTTAAGAATAAATATTATAATTACCTGTGACTACTGCAAAATTTTCGATTGCCGGGTTTCAAAAAACTTTCTTTTTTCACGAGATTAATTCAATAAAAAATTCAAAATGTGTAAAAATCGCGAAAATCAACAAGCTTATAGATAAAATTCTAAGTCATATCTAACCACTGTCACTTTTATATAGCACACTAAAGACTCACACGGCACGCAACGCGGCTTCACTCGCTTAAATTCAAGTCGTAGGCCGTCGTCTATAATATTAAAAAAAATATTAATAAAAAGTGCCCATCGTCATTTTTAATATTGCTAAGAATTAGTATACAAAGTTTCATGACAATCGTTGAAGTAGTTTTGGCGTGAAAGCGTAACAAACAAACACACATTTATAATATTAGTACCATTTCAATAGCAGTTGAGCAAACTAGAATAGACTAAATCATTAATGCCTTTGTTCGATGCATGGCGTTTCACAATTTGTTCTGTGAAAAAAAAACCTTGAATTAGTGAGTGGAACTGAGTACCTCTATTTACTTTACACTGTCGCTATAAGAAATGGGGCTGTATGTGTGTCACGTAGTTCTACGGATGAGTGTAGACTCTTAAATATCCAAAAGTTGTGGAATTAACTTCTTTTTTATTTTAACGCTTCTTAATTAGCTTCACGCTGTAACCCACACACAGTAGGGGAGGCAGAGGGAACTTAATGCTAAATTATAGACACAATAAATATTTTATTTCCTCGAGTGGGGATCGAACCCACAACCAGCCGCGTTTACAGTCACACACTTGTGCCCTGCGACACTGGTTTTATTATCATTTAACGATTATTATTTATATTACGAATCGTTTAAGCCAATTTGACATTGTGGGTTTGATTTTTTGTTGATTGTCGGAAACCTCTTCGTAAATACCGTCCTCATATTTTGTTGTACCAAACCCGAAAAGAGGTACATTTCTCTTAGGATTCAGTTTACTTAACGACAAAACTTGTGTGGTGAGTGTTGGCGTAACTCAACGCCGCATTTTATTTCTAAATAAGTATACATAAATCAAGCTCTTAGTACCTACTTATCTCCAAATGATGTAATAACTGAGAAAACCGATTGATTCTGTAATGATTCATCAATTTATCTTAAGTAATTATATTTTCATTAATTATGTCTCAATAGCTTCATTGGTTTTCACCGTTACTAAATCTCTGTAATACGTACAATATAAAAATAATTTATATTTTTAAATTAAGCAATCAGACCCGACGGCCGACGTCATCGTCGTCGGAGGGTCATTGAGGTCGCCGTGGCGAAGGGCACAAGTGTACGACTGTAAATGCGATGATTATGGGTTCGATTCCCAGTCAAGAGAATGAAATATTTAATATATTCATTTCCTTGTTCTGGTAACGAGACGAAGCGCGGCGCTGATATTCGTCTCTAAAGTGGGGATGGAAACGAATTGTCTTAACACTAGGTTTCCAGTTTCCCTCTGCCTACCCTGGTATGAGTGGGACGAAGTGGGATGAAGCTTGAAAGCAAATATTAGGGGTAAAAACTCTTTTTGACAAATTTTACCCCTAATATTTGAAAATTAGAAATAAACTTTATAAGGAATTTACCAAGAATCCTTTCATATATAAAACGGGTATTTTGGCACTTTACTGAATGAACAGTCAAACCTGAATTCTTCATAATTGACCAATTTGTGACATCCGCTTAATATGTCATAATCCGTTTAGTGTATTTTTAGTTCTTTTTAGAATTCCATACCTTTTTAAGGAAAAAAGTTCACTTTGTTGTCTGTCCATCTGTCTGTCTGTCTTCCAAAACCCTTATCTTAGGAACGCTTTGAGATATCGAGTTCTAATTCAAACCATATATCAGATCGGCGGCCCCATGATTTCCTGATATAAAACGTATTTCTATATTTACTTTGAAAAAATATGTGATCTTTTGTGTCGCAATAAACGCTTATTTCGACACTATCAAGAGAACCAAAATTTATAGGGTACTTCCAGTTTCCAGTAGGCTACGTCCAGTTAACCTACAATTATGAAATTTGTCAGTTAGCATCTACAGGTAGTATTACTCGGAAAACTATACATTTGTGATTAAATCCTAAAAAGTAATAGCATTAAAAAGGGGAGCAAAGTTTGGTATTAAAGCTGCTAGTTGATAGTAAAGTGAGGTATCAAATGAAGGCTAAGTTAAGCCTGAATTTCAAAAAAACCTCAAGACCTCCAATTTTTTATGGAACCCTCGGTGGGTGAACCTGACTCGTCCTTGTTCGGTTTTGTTCATTTGTATTTTTTCTGCTTCCCGCATGTAGCAGTGTAGGCAGAGGGAGCCTAGAGTTAAAACACTCAGATTCCCATTTTCCGCTAAATTCTGGAGGTATTGTGTGTTGAGTGGCGGAACTCAACACCGCGCTTGGACTCACAACCAAAACGAAGCAATAAAAACATTAGATGTATCATTTTCTCGAGTGGAAATCGAACGACCTGTCGTTTACAGCCACGACTGGACTCAGTATACTTTTATTTAGTGAAATACACAAAACGTGCTCCTATCTTAGAATTAAACAGTTGAGTAGCGTAAACCAACGCCGCGTTTGGTCTTAAAATTGGCAATCTAACCGACGATTACTACTTCCCGTTCCTAATAATAATGACAGGCAACAAAAATCGTTTTCGGGTAAACTTCTATAACAACATAGTATGAAATTATGTATCTTTATCCATAATCTTAATTAAGACTCGGTCACGGTGTATTAATACGCTTAGTGATTACTATTACATTTTCAAACTGTTTCTTGGCTCGTTGATTTTTAGAGCTGGCGCCGATTCTAAGGTTACTTCATATGGAATATCAAATTAAATAATAAAATGTTACCTTTATGCTTTTAACTACATTTTATTATACAGTCTTCCTGCCTTCGGTCGAGTGAGTCGTCTCCAACGTTGGTTTCCCAGAATTTTGATATTGATGTCTTTAATTGTGTTAAATAATTAAGTTAAGCTTGAGGCCGATGAGAAATTTGATTTAGATGTCGTAACAGATGTAATGTTTTAATTGTAATTTAGCTTCACGGTGTATTCCGCTTATAGCAAAGTAGGCAGAGAGAACCTAGAAACCTTAGGTTGCGACACTCCGTTCGACATTCAGACACTCGCGCTCTCCATTTTGCGTTCAATTCATGAGGCAGAGTGGCAGGACCAACCCGCGTTTTGGATGGTTACCAGAGCGAAGAAATAAAAATATTAAATATTTCAACCTGTCGCGTTTACAGTCTCATGCTTGTACCCCTGCGCCACAATTTCCCTCACGAAACGTATATATACATAATAATAATAAAAAATCTAATTACAGCACTTTCATGTTATAAAGTAATTTAAAGTTTAAAATCTAAAAACCAAATGGATGTAGCTGTAGCCAATGTGAAGACACCTTAGCTAAAGTTAAAAGCGCAAGCGCACGCGATACACTCATATTGCAATGTCAAAAGGAACCCTACGGAACATATTCGTTATTTATTTATTCTCGCGTTTTCTTTGATCATAGCCATATTTTTTAACTATTATAATCGATTTTTTTAACTATTATAATCTACTTTTTCATGGCATTAGGGGTACTCAGTGTAGGAAACGAATATTGGTGCTATTGATTAGAAAATCATTAGACCGCATCTGCAGCTTACTTGTGGTTATGTAGGCTTTTTTTATGCAAACTAGAAGAAGTGGCAAAATTTACTTTTCCTTACAGAATATCCGCTTTTAAACCCTTTGCATATGTTATTTTTAAAACCTGTTATAGAATGCTTATTTTTAGTAATTTATTTGCGTGTTTTAGTCACTTTTTTTTTGTAATTTTCAACCAACAATGGTTGGTAAGTGTGTCTTAGTCATGTACGGTAGAAAACACGATTAACAGTATCTCGTTGTACTCGTGATGGTTGTGGGTTCAATTTTCACTAAAGGGATTATTCATGATTGACATTAATTTTCAATCCATTGTTCAATAATGTTTTATCCAGATACTTTATTTTGATTCACTTCTTATACCGCATGATACGCGACATGCAGGAATATTAAAAAAAACCGTAAACCAGGTGGGTTTACATTTGAAAAAGTATCTATGAAAGCATTTAAATTACAATTTTAGTATAATATAAGAAAACCATTTCCATGTTTTTCGAATTACAATTACAATTTTTATTAACATAATTTTTTTCTAAAAAAAATGAACACCTTCATCGAAATCACGCTTGAAGAGAGTCTTACCCTGTTTACCCAACTACTTACTATCCTTCGTTTTACTTCATTTTCCTCCCTTAAGTTTATTTTGAACTCAAGTCTACAGTCTCAAACTAAGAATCAAAATTGACAGGAAATTGATGTTGGTTTTATATAAATTTTTTGAGTTTAATGTAACTTTTCAAAAATGCTGAATTTTACACTTAGGTCATAATAATAATAATAGTAACACTTTAAATCAAATTAAATCAGCTTCTATCTCGTACACAGCAGGCAGGCAGAGTGGGGAAATCCTAGCGTTAAGACACTCCATTGCGTGTTGAGTGACGGAACTCAACGCCGCGCTTTGCCTTGACACCAATGAATAGATTAATTTAAATAAATATTTCATCTTCTCGAGAGGGGATCGAACCCACAACCAGTCGAGTTTACAGTCACACTTCGTGCGCCACGACGAGCCTAAATGTCTAAATAGATTATTTATTCAGTTTATGGCTTACAGAGATTTTTTCTTTTCCATCCCCATAATTTGCGTAACACGTGTGACAAAAAAAAGAAAAAAATATTTTTGTTGGACAAATAGGATTCGCTCTAATTAAAGTTCTTTAATATGATTTAGATAGCGCTCAAGCTTATACTTTATTTAAAACAGCAACATTAGCCTTTTGTAAATGCAACGTAAATATTTATAATGTCCATTGGAACGTAACAAAATATGTAATTATTAATAAGTAAAAACTTCACAGTTCCGCTTATTTGGTACCGCAGTATACTATACCGATTTTTAATGCTTCGGATATTTGTACATAGTTTTTTAGTTTGTTAGTTTTATATTAAAGAAATGTTTTCTAAAAGTTTTGTTTCACGGGTAGGTAGAGGGAGCCTAGAGTCAAGACATGCCACTCCTCAGTTTCCGCCGAATTCTGTAGGCGTTGCTGTGTGTGTGTGTGTGTGTTGATTGCCGAATCAAAACAGCGAATAAGTAAATACTTATTAAATACTTTATTTCCTCGAGCGGAAATTGAACCTATGACCTATCACGTTTATAGTCACACGCTTATGTCGCTGCAACACGGCTCACTGCAGGCCTCAAGTTCCTCAAGTATAATTTCTTCTTTAAAGGGTCTCTATAGCTAAAAAATATTATTTAGTGTACTTATTTATATATTAGGTACATCTTAAATAATCAAACATTAATGCAAGAAAACACTGAAAAAAGACTAGTCATTAAATTTTCATCATCTTTTTACAAGCAAAGCTATATGAATAAATTCAATAAGACGAATAAGAACTTAAGTTTAGTCACCTCCGCCACGACAGGCCTCAGTCAATCCAATGTCTAAATGGGAGCGCAATGTCTCAACAATAGGTTCCCAGGTTCCCCCTGTCTGAACAATAGGTGCCGGATACGACGTGAAGCTACAAAAAATTACTCATTATTATCATACTTCGATATAGTAACTGAGACAACTGTCTCGCATACAATAGACTTAAAATATATGTTTTTTTCACTTTATTATACAATTTTGCATATAATATAATAATTTGTACACATAATTTGAAATAAATGTCTAAAAAATTATGTAATATATCGCGATATGAACCCGCGTTTTGCATAATTCATTCCAACGCTTAGTACACCTATTTAATATAAGATCTTCACACGTTTTTAATTTACTTGTAATACTACGTGTGAGAATAATAGTTAACTAAATAATTATAATCAAAAAACAATTTCACGTTGTATCCCGCATACAGCAGAGCAGACAGCAGAAGGAACCTAGTGTTAAGACACTTCGTTTCCCACTTTTCGTGGAATTCCGAAGGCATTGCGTTGACACCAAAGCGAAGAAATTAAAATATACATTTAAATAAATATTTCATTTCCTCGAGTGGGGATCGAGCCCACAACCAGTCGCGTTTAGTCACATTTTACCTCTGCGCCACGACTGGCCTCTGGGCTAAAATATAATAAAATACTTTATTTTAATAAAAGAAATGGCGAATATATTACGAAACTAATAAGAATAATTTAACGCCCCATTTCACATACATCCATATACACAAACGAGGAAAATGTGTGTTGCACAATTAAGTAGTGACAGACAAAACAATAGCTATGGCGTATTATTAGAAAACTACTAAAAGAAAAACGCCGGTTGGAACAAGATACGTTATAACCATTAAAAGTTTAGTTCAAAATATTTTTACACTTCAAAATGGAAGACGCAATGTATAGAAAACATTATTTTCTACATAGATACATATTATAAGAGACGCTATGGCCTAGTTGGCAGCCTGGTCGCGCCCACGAGGAAACCAACGAAATGCCGTCGCCAAGGGGTATTAAGGTCCGTATATTTTAATAAACTGTCGTAAATATTATTTTTTCTTTGATTTTTAATAGAAAATAATGATCGGAGCTAAATTTGAAAAGTTACTGCGTGATTATAATTTTGTTTTTTTTTATACGTTATGAGTTCAAATTTTACACAAGAGTAGTATGTATGTACTCGTATGTATATATAAGTTTTAGACACCCATGATGACACTAGAGAAGATCAAAATTATGTACTTTCATTCCAGGACTTATGACAGGAGAAAAAAAAACAAGGTGCAACAACGTCTAGTTTCAGTAAATCTTTTAATTTCGTAAATTATTAAACATTTGCAATATTAAAAAGATTACGCAATTGATTTTTGGAGACTAAGAGTAAAAATTTTCATTTTAAAAAACTTTAATTTTCATATAATCTACATACAAATGTCAAGTCTCATGATCATACAACAATTAGAAGTGCGTGTTATTCAAATTATTAGATTTCATCACACAATCTCTTATATAACTCAACCTAATAAAAGCATGTTAAAATAAAAAAAAACATTACGCCAATAACTTTAATATATATACTTTATAAACATAAGAGGAAACGAACCAACGACCTATCAAAACATAAAATAAAAAAGCGGGTTGCTTTTTTATCTAACATATAGTCGTTTCTCTCTAAACCGAAGCATATTAAATAAACAATTACTCACGTTACTGTCGCAGTACGCAATGCTGGCTGTAAAATCAGCCAAGTATTACATAGAATACGGATAGACTTTTGATTACAAATTCTTTGAAGTTTTCCTTTGCACTCAGTTTCCCTACTTTGAATTTAAAATATCCCTAACGTATCTAAAACGGTCTACGATAGGGGGTCTGAAATACCCCCAGTGCTTTATCGATCGCCAGATGGAAGGACGCGAATAGAACTCTTGAATTAGAGCCGACGTCCATTGCGTTGTTGATGGAATATTATGTTGTTTTGAAATAACATTGTTATTGAATAAATGATGAGACTCTCGTGGCGCAGCGTTTGACTGTAAACACGAGAATTGAGGGTTCGATTCCCAATCAGAAGAATTAATGATTTACTTTTTCGTATTCTGGTAATGAGGAATGCTATGAGAGTCGGGAACGAATTGTCACTACACTACTCTACTCTAACCATCTTAATATCTTAGTATATACGGGATACAGGGGAAACAAAAAATAATAATGAAATAATGAAAAAAGAAAACGGGATATTTAAGTCAAAACCTAAAACTTTTTTCCTTTTTCCTAAATTACTGGGTTATAAAAGGAAAAATAAATATCTATATTCATTATTTCAATTGAATACATGATAAGATTTTTAATTAAAGTAGACGGGAAAGGAAATATTTTTATGCGATTATTGTCCAAAATGTAGAATCCAGTTGAGGCCTTGTTGCCCTGCACAACGATTGCGTTGTGCAGGGCAACAAGCGTGTGACAGTAATCGCGACAGGTTGTGGGTTCAATTCCCACTCGAAGAAATGAAATATTAAATTTTTCATTTTTTCTCTATGGTGTCGATGGAAATTTAAAGAAAATCATAGATATATTAACAAACCTGCAAGACTATATTGGCCTGTACTTTTTATATTATAAGCCAAGCGGGTTCTGTGGAAGACCACTATAACGATGCAGACCAATTCATATGATAAAATTAGATATTTAAAACCGCTCTGACGTCCAAAGTCATATGAATGAAACATTTAGTTGTGTACTATAACGACCTATTTTTGAAATTAAAGTTTTTATACCGCATAAAAGTAATGTCGTTTATTTTAAAATCAAATCAAATTTTAATTCCATTAGATCCTATTCCAAAAGCTATATTGAATTAATCAATCAAAGTTAATTAATATTAAATGTCAATATTGTCAGTCCTGCAGAAAGTGTCCGACTTATATATAGAGAAGAGCCAGCGTAACATTATTTAATGTTTATTTATTTATTTTACAGAGAGAACCTGGGAAATTAGCGTTAAGACTTTCGATCTCAGCTTCCGCACCAAAATATTAAATATTTAATTTCCTCGAATGGGGATGGAACCCACAACCTGTCGCGTTTACAGTCGTACACTGTGCTATTGCATCATGACTGGCCTTTATTATCTAATTAGTAACTATTAGTCTTATTAACAATTATCTTACAAACCAAAAAAGCTCTACAATATCAAAGAAATTCAATTGAAAGTTACATTTACTTATACTTAGTAATGAAATTTTAATTAATAAAAGTTTATTTTCCTATTGATTAAAAGGCAATGACCCGGGTGTCTATAATTTTTTTATTATAACAATGAATATAACATGGTTTGTTTGAGGAAGTCTATTATTTAACCCACTTGCTTGAGAAACGTTGCGACAGACAACTGTGTAAACAAAATACTTTTATATAGATATGTTATATTTAATCAGTTAGGAAACATAGGGACTTGTTTACAATAGAGACGACGAGGAATGTCTTTTATATATGAATATATTTAGATTCTTTACTAGTATAAAGCTTTTTGTTGAGTAAGTATAGAGTAGGTAGTATACCAATCAACCCCTAATAGTCTTCAGGATTCGCCGAAGTGAGCGTCTTAATGAGAATGAAGTATCTAAACACTGGGTTCCTAATTTTACAGACTCAAAGAAATGCAAAGATTATTATCTACCTTTACAGTGGCATTTTATTAAAAAAAAATATCTTCGTTAACATATTGGGATATCTTAATTATGAGTGTATGTATATCTGTTGTGGCATTCATCTCGATGGAATGAATTCATTTCATTTTCTCGCCTTGGTAACAAGACAAAGTGCAGCTTACATGTAATGTCTCAAAATCTAAACAGTGCATGGGAAGCGTAGTGTCTAAACACTAGTTTTCCTCTGACTTCCATACAAAAAGATTTTTGTACAAATAAAACCATTATCAAAAATAGAATTTGAATACAAAACCGTCATTTATTTTCAGACATTCTGCTATGTTATGTACAAATTGATAATATTTTGTACATAACACAGCATACCTGCTATTTGTTAGTAAACGTCACGACTGGATGGAATAAATATAGTTTCTTCGTTCGTTCCTAGCCTTGTAGTAGTTAATAGTACAACATACAGTACAGCAATCCCTAAATTGCATCACAGTTTATATTTTGATATGCTATTAGCAGTTTGACTGACAGCACTGACTTTACAACTCTTTCATCTAAAATGCTAATTTCCTTAACACCAAAATACTGTTGATTCGAGTCTTTAAAAATTCTGAATGTTTTCATGTTCACGTATGTCTTATACTTGACTCAACACGTGGAAAATCTATATAAGATTCTTCCTAATTTTTGTGCAATTTAGAGGGTAATGTGAAACAGAAAACAAGAATTGAATAGAGATAGAAGCAAAACCTACAAATACATTACAGGTTAAAAGTAAAAATAAAACATAATTTAATTTCAGCAAAAGAGTCACTCACTCTCTCTTCTTCTTTTGTTTTCTTGTACTTTCTGTAAAATGTATATATTGACTTTTAATCTTAAGAAATTATTCCATAATAATAACCACTCAATAAAACAAAGTAGAGGACTTTTTAAATTTATTTTAGCTACCAAGCAAAAATCGAATCCACACTACACGATATATAGTTAGATCTTGAATGTGGCCTCAGCGAATGTGGCACGTTATTAGAAACTGCCATCAAACACGCAAGATAGAAAAATGAACGGCTTGTACAAAATAGAGTGCTTCGAATAAAGCCTTAGTCCATTCCGCTATCTCATATCTTTTGGTTATTATTCATTGCTAAACTAGATTTATTCTACAGACCTGAACTTTAAGTTATTTTAGAAGGTACACACTAGCTACTCAAACTCGGCTTCGCCCGCTTATTATGTTGTAGCCAAATTATTAAATCTTTAGATATTTTGTAGCCTATGTGTTACTCTGCATCATAAGCAAATATTGTTGTTATTAATATAGAAAATTTCATCCAAATCGTTCAGTAGTTTTTGTGTAAAAGTTGAACAAACATCCATCCTCACAAGTTTTTACATTTATAATATTAGTAAGATATAATAACGTTTTGTATATTATATAAACTATATTTTTTTATAGAAAAAAATCCTTTTTGTATAAATACATTTAAACCTGTGAACTTTACATTACATTATACGACGATAAAGTCCTTTTATTCATAGTTGTAAACGATTGTTTATTATTTAAATTAAATTAAATAAAGATCGTCATAGGCTTACAGAAGGGAATTATGATGAAAAAAAGTTACATGTTGTGACATCATCGTTGCTATTCATGTATATGTTAGAGAAGAGATCTAACATTCCTTTTTTTTTTAGTATAATATATGTATATGATAAATTAACATTTGGTCAGCTTTCCCATTTTTAAGAGATAATTTTGTGGATTTCAGTTATCTATATGTAAATAAACAAAAGGAAAGTGAGGCATACATGATGAGTTTTCTTTTACCTTTCTTACCCCTTACAGCTTCACGCTGTATCCCGCACAATGCAGGGTAGGCAGAGAGAACGTAGTGAAAGACACTCCGTTCCCCACTTTCTGCCGAA
>DWAN01001589.1:0-17352 GCA_018230445.1 Heliconius hewitsoni | reverse complement strand
GGTTCCCTCTGCCTACCCTGTTGTGTGCGGGATACAGCGTGAAGCTGATTTATTTTATTTTTATATATTATGTTAACTTCCGTTAAGAACTTTCCCCTCGACGGACGAAATCCATGTTGTTTTTTTTTTATGGAAAACACATAGACGAGTTCTAATTACGCCAGCTAAAAAAAAAATTTATAAATATGAAATTATCTTGTTTCATATTAATTATTTGAAATTTATACCTAACTTTATTCCGCATCTAGTACGGTAGACATAGTGTATAAACACTTCGCTTTGCACAAATATCCAAAACATTCGTCTTGTCAGCAGCCTTGGTAATATAAAAAACAATAATAAAAAAGCGTAGTATTTCTATTATATAGTTGGATTACTCAACAAAGTTTAATAAATGAAACATCTCTGAACGACTTTACTTCGAAGATATGAGGGTCAGAAACAATTTTTCAGATATTAATCTGTAACAATCATAAAAGTTCATGTAGACCCCAAAAGTTGTGGCTCCTTCTGGAGGAAAAACATACTTTTCCTGGAATTTGTCTTAGCTTTGTCTGCTACCATCTGTATTTGAGATTCAAGAATGACAGTTTTTTGTGCCTTTTATTATTTTTTTATTATTATATTTTCATTATATTGAAGGACTCTTACCTATGTATAGATTTATCATAACTGAGTTCTACAATATTGTGTGGAATAAACAATTTTTATGTAAAAAATATTAAAAAATAAGTATAGAACATTTTTAAAAGGTTGCTGAATAAAAAATAGAGCAGTGGCAATCACACTTGACAAAATAATTATGGGTTCAAATTTAATTTGGGGAGAATATTTTAATTTAAAATAAAAAAAGCGTTCATCACGCAAACCATCTAACATGCAAGTATCTAAAAAGGCTAAAAGCCAAATATTTCTTTTTGCTCTTGCCTATTTCTCATTCAAAGACATCGAATTAATATAGTTAAAACTTTGTGAAATTTAAATCTGGTGGCGGAACAGCGGGACCAAATTGTAATCCGTCGCGGTTCAGCATTGTAAAGAGTAGAACTCCGTAACTGCTCCGAGGTCCATCATATAACCCTGTGAGGATTCGCACACTATTAGTTGTTTTCTGCTTAAACAAAAAGTTTTACTTTTACTTGTTTTCAGCTCATGAAAACGAAACCGTTTTTATGGTTAAAAATGTAATAATGTTATTTTAATAAAATGTTCATGCTCATTTTATGGGTATCTAATCCATTATTTACGTAATTCATTTATTTGATACTTTTCAATCGATTCAGTCACGAATTCAAATAGTAAATTGAATGTGCTAGATATTGTACACTACTAACAGTGCTATGAAAGAAATTTGTGATTGTGTTGAGGAACCATAGTCTAATATATCCAAAAAAAATCAAGGGCTTTGGCCCATTTATAGATTAGCCATCCGCTTCATGTAGAATGCCTCATATGCACCTACGTCAAAATTGATAGTACAAAAATATAATATCTTGTTATTCTGTCTCAATCACAAAATCTATTTTAACATACGAATTATAACGAGATGTTAGTATTAAAAATCGATTTTCGAGAATCAAATAACGAAACGCATTTATCATTTATCAAAAGATGTAAACAAGATTCCGAGCAACGCCTATTCGAATGAACTCGAAATTATCCAAACTTTTTTCTTCGTCCCAAACGATCGCGTGAGGTTTTATAATACAAGTTTGATGACGTTTATTTTTATGCTATAACGTATAACGAGTCGACAAGAATCGAGACAATAAGGCCTGATATGCATTTACTATTATAATGATACGTACAAATGAATCATTTTGATTTTCACATTGTAATACAATAACAATGGTGGATATTATTATTTTATATAGGAATAATTACATTAATATTTTATTATTTACCAAAAACAATACAAAAGCAAGGATGAATTGACATAACAAAAATTAAGTATATAATGATCGAGGTCATTGTAGCGCAGGGACATAAACGTGACAGTGTGGGTTCGATTTCCACTTGGAAAAATTAAACATTCATTATTTCATCGCTCTGGTAACCAGGTCCGCCACTCAACACCCAATAATTCAAGAATTCGGCAGAATGTGGGGAACGAAAATGTCTTGACAAGAAACGGAGTGTCTTAACATTAGATTCTCAGGTTCCCTCTGCCTACCTTGATAAATAGTGAATCATGTTAAGTGAAATCAAGACACTATTTTTTCAACTACGTAGGACCATAAAAGAGATTCAATTGAATCACTACTTGGTACTCTTATCATTTACAATAAAAGAGAAATTATATAAAAATTCAGCTTCACGATGTATCCCGCACACAGTAGAGTAGGCAGAGGGAACCTAGTGTTAAAACACTCCGTTCTCCATTTTCCGCCGAATTTTGGAGGCATTGCGTGTTGAGTGGCGAAACTCAACACTCAACGCAGCGCTTCGTCTCGACACCAGAGCCAAGAAATGGAAATGTATTTAATTTAATTTAAATAAATATTTCATCTCCTCCAGTGTGTTTAAAGTAAATTGAAAATAAAATTGACACAGATACAAACAATAAATTAAATCATTTACATATATTCTATAAACCATTCAAAACGAATACAAACAAAAAAAACTTAACATTCAAAAACGTGCTAAATGGGCTCATACAAAACAAAAGCCATACAATACATCGAAATAGCGATTAGATTTTTTATTCATTTGTTTCGTAATAGTAAATGTAGTTCCAGCCTAATCTCATCATTCAAGGCTGATGAGATGAGATAATGATTATTGCCCACGGCTGTTGATCTGACCGCTGCTCGAATTCAACAAAATGTAATTTAGTTACCCAAACGACACGTCCATATGTAGAGACTTGCCAATTTATTATATTTTATGTTTTTGAATAATATGCATATACATATATAAAATATATCACGGTATAAAAGATATAAAGATGTAGCGCTTACCAACAATTATATTTAAGGACTAGATTTAATATTCATTAAGAATTGCATCAATGGTAAGTTCAGAATTTTAACATACGACCTTTGAAAATTAATTGTTGTAATTGATTATCAAAAGGTCGAATATAAACTAGGGAATATAAACTCCTATTAAAGTTTATATAATACTAAAAATACAATATTTTTGTTAATTACAATATAATATACCTGTACAAATGAAGGAATAATATTTAGCCGTAAATTTGCATATAAATTATCATTATGTCAAAAGCAAAGATTTTTTCCTACATCTACCATAATTTAATCATCATTACAGTTTTTGTACAATAACTAACTATGTGAATATTTTTTTAATATAATATAACAAAAACCGAAGAAACAGTAGGTATATCACTGTACAAAAACTAGATCCACTTTGGCTTTGTAAATCCCATACACTAAACTAGCGTTGTACAATATATTGAAAACACAATATGAACAAAAAAACTTCTCAACCAAAATCTTATACAAGCTATTTGCTATTGTCAGATATTGAATAAGATGATTTATCATCGATACCCTAACTATAATCAATTTATCTTTGACCGGAACTGCAAAAACTTGGACGAACTAACAGAAAGAGCGGTACTTATACTTATTACTAACCACACAATGTAACACTTCAACATTGTTATACAATATTTTTTCTGTGACACTATCGTAAAAGTGTCATGCCACAATAAGAGATCAATCACACGAGTAGTGGTGGAACGTGAAAAATAATATCAGTGACCCTATTCCTGAGATTTGCATCCAGCCAAGTAATAGGGGAATTTATCATACTTCGCTTAAAGGGTAAAAAATCGCGAACATTTGTCTAACGTTAAATATTATATAGGACGGTTCATATTATAATTTCTAAGCAAATATGAACCTTCGAAATAACATAATAAAACAAGTTAATAATTGTTCTGTTTAGCATAAAAATGGATTTTTTTCAAATATCTGTGTTGAGTTGTGTAATGTGTGAAAATATGTACTTATAATATATTTTTGCCGGCTAATCTTTGGATGAAAGTAGGGTTTTGTTTTTTATTATTTCATTTGTAGCCGCCTCGTTTCTTTGTTCAAAGAAATTATATGAAAAGGGATACTATTTACAATAACGTATCTCTAAATCAGTACATCTAGTAATTGAGCTATTTATATTAAATACCTACAAAAAATATTTTTTATAATTGATAATATATAAATATTATTAAATTATTGAAGTAAAGGAGTAAAAAGCTATCATTTTAATATTCAGAGTATAATGAAACCCACAACAATACTAACATTAGATAGATATTTGTAATTGGAATATTTTGCCAAATTATGCAAATTCAATCAAATGATTCCGATGGACTGAATTTTCATTCGTTTCACATCAACGAAATTTGGGTGTCATGTCATTATTTACAATTTGCATATTTAAATCCAAATGTGTATTGCAAAATAAGAATATTTAATTGAAAAAAAATATTTATATATCTTTTTTATTTTATTTGTTTTTTTTTACTTATTTAGAAATACTTATTTGGAAAACGTATAAAATCTTGAACGTACCGGAACTCGAACCCGCGTCTCCTGGAAACCGACATTTTTAAGGTGGAATTACTATTTAAAAATGTTTAAAAATGTTTTTTTTAGCTTTCCGCTGTATCTTGCATATAGCAGTAAGTATGCACAGAGAAGCTAAAGCGCTCCTTTCCCTAATTTTGAGACTTAGTATTTAGTGCTGGCGCGCTTTGTCTTGTTACCAGAACGAAGAAAATGAAAAAAATTCACTCCCCCAAGTGGGAATTAAAACCGTCAATCATTCGTCGTTTTTACAGGCAACATCGTTGTGCCGCTGCGCCACGATATCTTAAATTTTATTTAATCGTAGAAATACCTAATTTTCCCACTTCTTAACATATTTCATAGTTATAGGTCTACGGAAAGTAGTAAGTGCTGGATAATTTTATACCTAAGAATTTCATACAGAACGCAACAGAACAAGACAAGAATGCTCGTATCTTTTGGTTGTTTTGACTTTGAAGCTTGATTTCATCTGTGCTCCCAGATCGTAGACCTGAATATTTGATATTCATTTCAACTTCAACCTCTACGTGATTTCGGGATAAATGGTCTTGGTAGACAGAGAGATAACCACAAAGTGATCCTATAATGGTTCTGTTCTTTTCTTCTTTTGAGCTACGAAACCCTAAAAAGTAAATATGACGTTTTATTACATCGACATATGCATGTAAAAAAAGTTATATTTTTTACGTCTATTGTATGAAATATTTTAAATTTATTATTATAAT
The DNA here is from genome assembly GCA_018230445.1 of Heliconius hewitsoni. Classification (NCBI taxonomy): domain Eukaryota; kingdom Metazoa; phylum Arthropoda; class Insecta; order Lepidoptera; family Nymphalidae; genus Heliconius; species Heliconius hewitsoni. The sequence goes on along the minus strand of DWAN01001589.1, from coordinate 12,068 downwards.
AACCTCGTATCAATTCTATTATCAAATTTTATGTTTTTCATAAAAACGGACATATGTATAACATCACCATAACTAGCCTAATTTATGTTAAAATATAAATATATTGCCTTCGCATTTTTTTCACAAGTGGAATCCAAGATTATTATCACGAAATCAAGATACTCAGACATCTAAACTAAAAATACATTTTCTAAATGGTTCCGTTGAATTCATATAATGAATAATTAATGATACATACCATATTAATTATTGAATAATTAAATGGAAGCTCCCAGTCATATCTCATTGTGTTTTGCTTTCAAAACATCTCAATTAAAATAAATCATACTTTTTGCATCGGCCTGTTTATTCTTTGCTGAAATGCCTTAAGAATTTCATAACGGAGAATTTGCCTGAGGCAGCTAATAAAAACGAAATTGATTTGTGATTGCCGCGGTCGGGGTTTCAAATATAATCTAACTAATAAAGATTAAATTGTGCTACCCTTTTGAACCCTTCGATCCCTTTTCTAAGAGATACGCACTTTTGAAGTTATTGAAGTTTTAATAAAAGACGCACCATATTTTAATTTATTGCGAGAAACACGATTCATTTGAATAATTGAACATTTTTGCAATATAAAACAATTTTATATTTTTTATAGCGGCTAAAACATCGAACTAAAATAAATTATATTGAAAATTTAATTAAGGTTTAATTTTGGTGTTCTCGTACAATGACAGGTATTTACAATAAAAACTAGTCAAGTACAAGTCGGGCCCGCACTACAAGGATTCCTTAAAAAGTTCATGATGTAGGTCAACAGAAAATACAACTACCCTACATGGAACCGTACAAAAAAAATATTAAACAATGTTAATATTGGTTTTCTAAAAATTAAGATTTTCTACGTAGACTTTTAAGAAAACATAAATAAATAACAGGCTTTACGCTTATTCTATACCTCAGAGTCAAATTTACAGCATTTTACCACATAATTTAAATTATTTATTTTAAATACCGTTAACAAGATACATCCTAGATGTTCATGAGAAACTTGTCAGTTTTAATAATCATATAACTGATATAAATCTCAATCATCATACGTGGAGTCAGGGTTTGCTAATTAATGTTTGCCTGGCAAACTGTCTCGTTCCTACTGTTTATCTCTGCATGTTATCATACTTAAGGTTGAGACTTAAGATGTCTGATCTTAGCATCTTTGATTTATCTTAAACAATTTTGAGTTTAAAACATCCTTATTTAATTTGAGATGATTTTTAAAAAAATACTTTACAAATACGATTAATACTGATCAGTTAGAAAGAACTCTAACTGATCAGTATTAATCGTATTTGTAAAGTGAACTGAGAACTGCTGAGGAACTCGCTCGAATCACGCTGTATTCCGCACACACGAGTGTAGGCAGAGCGATCCTAGTGTTAAGACACTCCGTTCTCCAATTTCCACCAAATTCTGGAGGAATTGCTTGTTGAATGGCGGAACTCAAGGCGGCGCTTTGCCTCGACACCAGAGTGAAAAAATGAAAACTATTCATTTAAATAAATATTTCTACGAATGGGGTTCGAACTCACAACCTGTAGCATTTACAGCCACATGTTCACTACGCCTGGTCTCAATATATATTTTTTTATAAAGTATATCTTATACAATTAAAATATAATATTTACATACTATTTATTTTTAAGTTCACGCTATATTCCCTATATAGCAAAGTAGTAGGCAGCGTGAACCTAGTATTAAAACACTCCGTTTCCAACTTTCTTACAAATTTTAGTAACAATCTGAGTTGAGTAGCGGAACTAAACGCCTCATTTTATCATCTTACCTACTATATAATATAAATCATAAATCTCTTAAATAATATTTCAATAGCATTTATATAAATTCAAATCACCATAACTTTAATTAAAATCCACTGTAGGACTTATGTTTAGCAATACATCCACCGGTTAACACGTGTCGGTTCATAACTTTGGATCGCTATTGTTTCTTTATTACGACGCTGTCGGGGGCTATTTGCATTAACCGCCTGCTTTATAATACTCGTTGACACCAATGAATTTGTCTCAACATGGTCCTTGGTATATTGCTGATGGTATTTTCTAATTAAAAAAAAATATATATTTTTTATCTATTTATGTATTTAGTTATACCTGAGGTTATGGTTGTTGTGTAGGTTTTTTAAAATAGTTATATATTTCATGGAAAGGTGAGATTTTTTGCATAGATCTTTATCTTTTTATTTATAGTTTAATTATACAATGATTAAAGACAAGAATGTTTAAACATATTTTTACTATATCTATAATAATACTATAATATTAATGGTAAGAATATAATAAATACCTACTTACTACACAATACTTAACTACGTACTTATTATTTGAAAAAAAACAATATATCTTAAAATAAGAATATCAACCGCATAGTCTTAATAAATTAAGTTACAAAGTCCAATAAGCTTAATTCCGGCTAAATTGAAAATCACCAGACACCTCTTAACACAAAACATCAAAGTAATGGATACACAACATGTACAGTCAACAAATTAATATACAAAACTTGAGTCTAAAAATAATAGAATCAAAGGGGCTCGTGAAGAAGAGAAACTCGAAGATTATTCTATTTATGTTAATGTCACGGGCGTGAGGAAGCGTTTAACTCCACTCATTAATTATTGTCACGCTATATATATAATATCTCTAACTCTTATAAGGGACGAAATAACAAGGACGTAAGTGGCCAACAACAGATTGATGGACGAAGAAAAAAACGTGTTTTCAAAATTAACCGTACTCCAAAACTTAGCTCTAAAATGATGTAATGTCCTCGTGGACATTAAAAATCATTTTGTCATCTTCAGTTTATGGAATCTGCCCACAGATATTATTACATGCTATTTACGTATTTTTATGATAGTTTAGATTATGCTTCGCGTTTATACTTCCGCTAAATAAAAATAGATGATCGATATTGTTTGTTGATGTTATAATGTTTGGAGAGACGTGCGTTCTTTGAGTGTAAAGGCCGAGTCATTGGTAATAATTATACGGCTTTACTTGTATTACAGCTGAGATTTACTATTGAAGGTACCAGTATTACTGTGGTATGTTATGTTGGATGGTATGTTAAATTTTTTTTTTTGCTTACACAAATTAACTAATAATCATCTAAAATAAATCTTGCAATCACAATAAATTCCCAACGAAATAAACAAAAAACCAATTTAAATTATCTACACACTCGTACTTGTATCAGAGCTTATGAATTATTTTATTATACACGAAAATGTATGACGCCAATAACTTTTAATGATTAACTACGACGTGTAAAACAAAAATTCATCACGATCTTGGTGAGATTGCTATAAATCTCTCCCAGCACAATCACGTACACTCCCTATAGACAAGTGTTATAATTAAGTTAAATTCACCGAGCTACTCACAGCTCACGCGTTCAACTCGCTGGCATTTATATAACTTAGCGGACTTTATTTTTATTTACTTCCTTTATCTTCTTGCACTGTATTTGAAGTTATTTAATGTTTCCTTGTACCTTTTCCTCGTTTCTAATTGAAACATATTGTAACAGAAATAGCGGTGGCTTTAATAGTTAAAGTTAATTTGAAGTTTAATTGAGATACTTTGTTAAATATAATATGTGGAAAAAGTAAATAAATAAGTAGGCAGGGTATATATAGGTAAGTTATATCAAATTATATCAAGTATATATCAAATTAGCATTTCTGTATTAGTACCTGTTTATATGATTCAATACTGATATTGTTCGTTTGAAATTGGATCATATTTTGTTTATTTTGAAACTTCATTTGTTTAATTTTTTTTATATCATAGTGCTTCATTACAATAGCACTATGCACATGGCTCAAGACTAAAAGTAATAATTTATAAAAAATATATTGTTTCGATCTGATAAGACTTTAGACAATGACCGACGATAAATAATCCGCACGCAATTTGTCCTAATAATGGAAATTAGAAAGCCTTTTTTTTTTTGTCTACTGTTTTAAGACCAGAATATCTTTGAACATAAAAAAAGAATATTATCTCGTAACGTTTGTGTGTAACATATTTGTACCGAACCGTATCTGCACAGATGGTGGTATACTGGCAAGCAAAGGCAAAGGCAAAGAACAAAAACATTATTGAACTACTAATAATACTCGCACGCCTTACTAATTAGCTTTAGCTACCATACGATGAACAGTTAATCGATGTTACATAGTAATTTCTTTTAAAAGGACCATTCGTCACACATTTAAGAAGTTTGAATGCTCGGCATGTGTTGGAAACTTTTTGTCTTTTATGTTGACATTAGCTTTGAAAATTTTGTTTTTAAGTTTAGGTATTTTTATATACTATATATTGTTAATATAATTGTTTAATCGATTTACCTCCAAACCAAATCATTACAGTACTTTTATTTTGATGTTTTAGAGAGACATTTTTTAAAGAGATATTTTCGGCTAGTATACAAAATTAAAATTTTAATACAATGACTTATTCCATGCCCAAAACAAAATAAAAGCTATACAAAAATAGACAACATGAATAATAAAATGAAATACTACAGCAATCTGTCTATAACTTCCAAATTGTCCATTGAACTGACGTAGAACGATGCTCTGAATAAATTATTTCCTCTTCAACTAAGTGGTCAGTGCACAATGCGACATATTATGTCTTTGTGCTGACCTGAATGAGTCTATTGCGCAATACCGACCGCGTTGCCTCTATACGAAAATGTGAAATGAAATAAATACCTACATGCACCAAAATGTACGAATAATATTTTGCTTTATCACATTTTGGATTAAAAAAATGCATAAGATCAATAACGTTTGATCTTTCTTTGAACTGAGATGTACGATTAAACATAATAAGCACTCTGTCTAAGTTTGAAAAATCCATTTACACGAATCTAAACACAGAGCAAATAAAACTTTGATAGAAGCCAGTATTATATCAATATAGTAAAAAAAGAATATCCAATAGTAACATTTCACCTCTCACTTTATCTCCGAACCTTGACCTTTATTTGGCACACGCAAAGCGTTCTGACAATATCAAAAGCTCCTGATTCATTCAATATTCCTACCAACAACTTTATCGAACTATGATTTTCTTTGAAGGTATTCCCTTTTATTTTATTGCAGACGTCATCGACGACCCGATGATTTACGGCCCGGGATTCCAGAGACAAATGTCTCCAGTGGGTTTCTTTTGAATTTTTTGCGCACTCGCGGTGCGTTGCTTGTATTTAACGCTGATTAAACTGTAAAATTACAATTCAATAAGATTTTTGACAGATGCGGCACAGTATAATAACATTAGGTATGTTTGTACGTCCGAAAATGTAAAGGTAGCGGTGTAAAGCAAAAGGGCTTTGTAGATACCGAAATCCACTTACAGCATAAAGAGCACAAAGGGATCTTTGGCAAATTGTAAAATATACACGTAATTATTCTATTCGAGTGTGACGAAGCGTTTAGATTTTTGGTCTCGAGTTTTAAAGGTACTCGAGGCTTGCGAATACATGTTACAATACAAGTAGCAGACGGTAGGTACGGCCCGTGATATTGTGATAGGTGTCTATAATTTTAGCACGCTTCGTTTTTGTGTTAAGTGTAACGTCGTGTATTGTCGGGTCGAAAATAGCCACCTTTTATAACTAGCTGGGTCTGTTTAATTTTATATAGGTACTTAGCTATGTAAAGGTAATATTTTTAATGTTAATATGTTATTGGCAGGGATACAAAGATCTTTTTTTAAAGCAGTATTTTTTTTAGATATTGTTTAATACTATTAGTAATTTGTATAATAGGATGAAGAGTCAATTTGTAAACTTTAACATCATAAAATGAAAGTATACAACATAATCAATTATATCACAACACACCCATTCTTCACAACCCTAAGTAGGTAATATTATGAAATATTAGCCGTCTATCGGATCGCCGTCTATCGGCAGTTTTTTTCTCTTTGTCCGCATGATTTTTTGATGAAATTTATAAATTTTTATGAATGAGTTCCCCGCCCCTTCTCACTCGATTGTTTTGTCAGCCCAACACCTGGACTCAAATAAACGTAACGGAACGATTCAAGATGGCGACCTCACATTATATAGTGTTTCAAGTAGTTATAGTGTTGAAAGCACTAATGAATCGTCTTTTGTTTTGTACTCGCCATCAAAAGGATTTTGCTTTTTAATTATTTCGCATCCATTAAATGAATGCTATAATTTACTATTGTGTTGTGGTGATGTTAGTATTTAATAGTTAAGAACCTTTTGAATAGAATGTATGATTGAAATTTGTTGAGTTCTGTACGTAAGATTCGTTTAAATTGTCGTCTTGAACAATGTGTCGCATTTATCATAAAATTTGACGTTTATTCACACAGATATTTAGCTGATTCGAAGATTAATGTGTTAACTGATAAAAGTGATAGAGGATTATTCCCAATTTTTCTATTCTATACAGTGCATTGAAATTTTTTGTACCGGTTCCGAGATATTGGTTATTAAAAAATTATGATGAAGTTTGTAAACGTAAAAATATTGTCACAAGCTGTAATTTTTATACCCAAAAAAGGACTAACATTTTTTTAACTATAACGTAATTTACCTTAAGATTTCAAAAATCGCTTAAGCCTACGTATTACAAGTATGTGTAATAATATCTAATTTTCCTTTAGATTCCCTTATAATATCGTTATATGATTATTGTTTTTACCTTTTACTTTACATTTTACTTACCTGAAATGGTGTTTAAAAAAATATATATGTCTCTTCTCCTGTTTTCACTGGCGTTTAGAAGCTCTGTCTTTCTGCTTTTGCCTATGGATCTATAATGATTCTAATTTTGTAGAGTTCCATTCATATATTTTTGGAAGTCTGTACCAGTGTAATACCAATAACCCAGTATAAATCGTTGGTTGGTTACTACATCCTAACGAGCGTTGCCAGATGTACGGAGTTTGATTTTTAACTAAATTTTGGCCTAAACTAAAATGTCCTGAACGGAACAGATAAAGTCCCGCTGTTTGTGAATTATTTCACGCCCTACGAGAATACTCTTTTGATTATTTCATTTTTAAATAACTTACTGAAAATATTAGAAATAATAATTCCACTTTTCCCCACAGACAAAATCTGGCAACACTGATCCTAACATACCCTGATAGGTATGATATTAATGGTATCATCATTTTATTTTATTGTAAAATAGTAAATTAGATGCCCAAAGAAAACTTGCTTATCTATAAAAGTAATGTCATGGATAGTTAACGTTAAACAGAAGGCCGATTTCTACTTCCACGATTAGAGAACACTAAAATAAATCGTAAATTAATTTCCAATCTTTATTGTATTACATTCATTTAAAATTCTTTCAAAATACCGCATCGTTGCTTGGTAGATATCAAAAATTAATAGATTTGGAGGCTCATTAATCTTAAACTGATAAACCTTATGTCCAGCGGCTAAAGCTGTTTATTGAGTGACATGGCCTATCTAAGGTGCACTGCGCTCGTTCTGACCTGAATTATTAATTATAATCGGCCTGTTTTACATAATTTTGTTATTAGACATGAGTTAAATTATTGGGCTCTGTTTTAGCGGCATCGTAAATATTTCTGTTATATTCGGTTACTGCTGGATAATACTTAATTAATTCCTGATTCGTATGATACTTTGAAGCTCGTACATTTTTCGTTTTGTGGCTACTTCATGATAATAATATTGAATGTATAATTTTCTTGTTGTATTTGAGGTGAAATTGGGCTGATCTGTCTTTGAGTTGTGTAATATGTTTGTTCGAATTTATATAAGCCAATAACCCTTTTGGATTAGTTTTTGATCTTACTCTAACCTGAATGTGCCACAAGATCTACGTAGCCCAAAAAAAAAAAAGAAATCATCTTATTTATTGGATAGCTTTTATAAGCTACCCAATAAATCATCCAAAATATACATGTTTCCTGAAAACATATATTAATAAAAATTTGCTAAAATTATAGAATGGAATAATATTTCTGCCGCTAATTTCCCGTTTCACGCGTCGCTGGGCACATTTGATTCCACGTCACATACGAGCCATGTATTATCGCGATAATAACGGCCACGAGACCCCCATGTTAATAGTTTATCATGGTTTCGTTGGTAATGAATTGTTAACGATATTAAATGTGCATATGAATGAATCTGTCCGTACAATGATCTATGGATGTGTATATATTCATATTGTGCCATAGATTATATATATATAAATATAACCGTAGATATATAGAATATAGAAGATGTATAGCAATGTAACATTTTTTATTAAATTTGTTAATTAAAGTAATAATTACTTATAACAATAAAAAAAAAATGATTACACATATGTTAGTCTGAATTACCAGTAATAATATACATTATATATCTACTATTTTAATATAATTCGTGACATATAATATATCATTGCACTATAAATATATGTTAATATAAATATCGATTTGTTGTAGTGTCAGTGTCCGTCGTGGCGTAGCAGCACAGTTTCTGATTATAAAAGCGACGATTGTGAGTTTCATTGGCACTCAGAAATCATTTATTTTTACAAAGGAAACCATTGGTTTTCGCCACTTAACAATTTACTCGTGTATGAGAAATATTAAGTCTAGGATTCATCTTTATCTGCTTACACTGAAATTTGTGGGATACAGCGGAGATGAAAAAAAATATTATTTCCAATTTCCAAAAATTTTAAAGTTCTAAATTTATTGGCGTCGCCAATAGCATTCTATTGGAAAAACAAAGAGATACTACAATAGTAGCAGAATTTCTCTATAGCGATGTGTGAATATATAGTAAATTAGAATACCTAGCTATATTAACCCAAATACTTAAGCTATATTAACCCAAAAACTTATTTTATATTTTTTGTTTTTCCATAAATAAAGACCTTATACCTCTTTTTTTTTCATAAAGCCATTCCCGTTAGCATTTCTATTTTGTATGTCTCCATCTTATGATTTATTACTTAAGCGACAAAAAGCATTTCTACAAAGCTCGTATGTATTTGTACACAACGTATCCAACTTGCGTATATCCAACCCACTTCTTGCGCCGATAAGGCTTCATATCGAAATTTACCACAAAATATGGGAAACATTTTATGAAGTGCGTTCTACTGTAACGAGATAGGCTACAGTCAATTTCAGCCATTGTTATTAGGATAAGCGAACGTAAAATCCGGATATATTTATAGCCACTCTCAGTTTCCGTATCATTTTGGTAAAGCCTACTAGTGTTTTTCTACGTGATCGGCCTGTAACATGGAGATAGGGTTTTGTTTACTAGAACCCTTTTTATGTAGGCACAGATTTTTTGTTTATTGTTAAATGCTCTTAACCCTACCCTAATATTTTTCTATCTTTATTTACCTAGAGGTCACCTCAGACGCTCAGTGTTTACAGAACAAGCTACCTGGCGCTACCACTTCTCTATATATTTTTTTGTTTTTACTTCAAAAAGTTTCTAAACGAATATGTTTATTGCAATGAAACTTAGAAGTATAGCTATTACTAATATAAAAAAAAGTATTAAGCTCGGTAAAGAATCTTTGAGATAAACATCTAATATATACTTCTTTGTAATGTAGAAAAAAGAAAAATTCGACACCAAACCAACGATTTAATAGACGCATAATTTGTGTTCCTCGACAAGTGTACAAGGCACTGATTTAATATTCCAAATACATCCATAGTAAAATCCATCGGCGACCCTTTTATCTCTTGCCAGAAAATCATTAGATCACCTTAGTTTATAAGTAGACCCATCTTCTTATAGTTTACATGAGATCTCTACTAAAAGGCAAAGGATAAGGCCGTTGTTATAACAAAAGCAACTTTGATTTTGTCTTTTATGAAACCGCGTTTGGGTCGCTAGTGTACATACTAGCGACCCAAACGCGGTTTCGCACGCTTTAACGTTTGATTATATGATAGACAAATTATACAAAATCTTTACCTAAATGTGTTATTTCAATGTATAAGCTATATACTAAAAGTAATTTTACTAAACGTAACTTTTACGTGAAATTAGGGCAAAATTTTTACAAATTTTCACATTTATAATATTAGTATGATAGTATGATGCTTGTATGCTAGGGTAGATTTATCTATCATCACTTATGTCGCGGTTTTGATGTTATTTTTCTATATATTTGAGAAAAGTTGAGATTTCCTTTTGTCGTTCTGTTTGAGTCTTTGCCAAATCAATATATTCTTCTACTGTCAAATAATAATATTATTTTTCTTCACATTTTCGTAGTATTTAGAGTCGTCTACTCTATGGAAAATTTTGTAAGTATTATTATTTGGCCCAATTAAATATGTATCAGGAGTTGCAATTCATTTAAGCCGGTTCAGGAAACTTCAGCATCAAAGATAAAAAAAATATTTACTTTTAAATCATTACTATTAATTAGAGACCTTATTATTAAGTAGAAGTTAGTCTTAACTGTATTACGTTATTAATCTACTATCATTAATAGGTTATAAGGGCTTAAATAAAAACTAATATCCTACAAATTTTAATTATTTGAGTTTTTATTTAAAATAAAGCTGAAACCCCTAGAAAATAGCATAAAATATTTTTATTAGCAAAAATCTCTATAAAAATCTATCATTTCATCTTTTCTTTATAAAATGATAAGCTATATCTCAAGAATTCGATACACGATTTATTCCACCTCCTAGTGCCGATAACAATAAAATTAAACTTAAAGAAACTCCGCGACAAATAAAAGCGCTATAACCTTTTCTTTGTGCTTATTAATTCATATTACACGGCCGCTTAGGCCTCTTGACGGTATGACAAAAGATGGTCTTCGCACGACCACAAAAGTCAATGGATCGTACCGGACTGACGGTGTATAATAAATTACTATGCCTATCTTTTAAGATACCAACGTTGGAAATACTTATACACGTGAGGTTTTGTTACTTTTTCTGTCGACCGCGTTTATTTGTGTACGGCGACAATTTATCTTACGACGTGAGTATAGTATGAATGAATGAGCTTACGGTCAACGGAATATATTTATGATTTTGCTAAAAGTATGAAGAGTTTTCTATTATATATATATATATAATGTTATAATAATATTTAATTGTGCATATTATATTCTAATGAAGACTAGTATTATACTGTGTAAATTTATTTTCTAACTTAGACTAAAGATTACTATAATATTTTTAAAGATTTTAAAAGAATTCAACCCATCCTTCCACTCGACTATGGTGACCAAACACAGTTAATACAATATTCCTTTTTATATTATTCCTTTAGGCGTACACAGCATAAAAATACACACAAAATCAGATTTACAAAATTCTATTTCATCTTCATTTAGTTATTTTTAGAATAAAAATCTTTTCATATCGGAAATTCAATAAAGAAAAAGTTCGTCCGATTGTGCCACTTTGCCGCATCGCGGCATATCTTCCCTTCGTCCTCACCCCGTCGACCCGACCACTAAGATGGCATATTCGTTGGTTACTTTGTTGTAATGCGGATTAAAAATATTTACAATACTGCTTTTTTATATTACGAGATCGTGTTTTAAAAGAAAATTATTTCAATTTCTATTTCACATAGAATTATGACTAAGTTATAAACTAACTTATATAATTACTCAATTAAGATAATTAACAAAAATTCATTAGACATTGCTTATATTTTGGGGTACGTATATAATTTTGCTGTTTCCGTTATTTCGTTATAAAATTAAAACCATATCTACCATTTATTTTCACATTGCCCTGTAATATCATATAAATCATATCAACTTTGGCAGCATCAAATGAATATATTTATTGTATCTGACATCAAAAACTACGAACACCCAAGCAATTCATTGCGAATGCTTACCGACGGTATATAAGTACTGAATAATGTTTTACGAAAAAGTCCTTGGAAATATTATATGTATCACAGATCAAGCAAGTCGAGTTCATCTCACGAAATGTGATTTTTTATATACTTCAATGGAACACATCACA
>DWAN01001588.1:0-17353 GCA_018230445.1 Heliconius hewitsoni | reverse complement strand
CAATGAAATAATCAATTTTAAAAAATTTGCCCTAAGCAATCGTGCAAAAGCATTAGTCTCCATCTTAAAAGTACCATATGCTAAAATTTATAACTAAAAGCCATTTATCTTTTTTTGTAACGTTACATATGATATAAAATTTAATTTATTTTTTAATCTTACAAGACCCTTTTATCAAAATCTATTTCTAAATCTTTCCATAAAAACGTACGATACAATTTGTACTCAATTTTGAACTGCTTCAAATTTGTGGTTACTTGTTTTTTTCTAATGATTACAAAAAAAACTTAAAATAATCAGTTTATTGCTAAAATTTTGTTTAGAACATGAATTATATATATATATTTATTTAATTGGTAACTAGCAATTTTTTCTCTCATAAAAAAATTACATAGTTAAATGTTACTAGCCTCTATCTCTCACCTTACCTCACATAATGCAGGACATGCGTGAGGCCTAAAATTATACGTTTTTGCAAAAAAATAAGATAAAATCAGTATTAGGTATCAATAAATAAAAATATTAGAACATATTAGCGTATATTGGTCTCCCTAAATTATAAAGCAAATACAAAATAAAAAGGTGTTATCAATAATGCTTATTGATAAAAATAACACTTTGCACTTATCATTGAATATTAAATATTCAAAATATTTATTTGCAAGGTCTTAAGTGCAAGTTTAAGCAAAAAAATATGTAAAGCAAAAGGCAAATGACTGTAATATCTTCGAAAACACGATTTAGCCATTTTTAAAGTTATAAATTCCTTTTTTGTAATATTTGAACATTTTTATGGTTTTAAACAAATGCTCTAGCGATGCAGTTGTCAACAGATAATTGTTGGTTTGATTCTGTTTTAGCAAAGCAATATATAAAGAAATTTTTTTAAGTTATAAAAATCAAGATATCAGACAAAAAATATATTATTTAAATAGTATTTTTTACACTCATTATCAAATTTAGTTTAGAAGTTCTAAAAACTAAAGAGTATGTTCTATTAAATTTCAATCAAATTTAAACGTGTAATTAACACAAATTGCGTTTGAACAATAAAATATCTATAAAACGCTTTGTAATTAGCTCGTATCGTGATTTTAATGAAAAAAGCCAATTCCATTGCTAATTTCATCTTTTTATGCCTTTTAATTTGTCTTTAACGCACTCTATTACATATTTTGTTAAAAGTTATGAAAATTGGTTTATCTATATACCTAGAAATTAAATTTTATAGGCAACTTTTAAATTCATATGGAAGTTTGTGGATTATTTTTAAGTAATTTTAATTATTTTTTGCAATTCAATAAATATTTTTATTTTTATTACTAAAAAATAAATACTCCGAGTAAAAAATTATTTTTAAAAACTGCAGCTTTGACTGGTTTTCATAATTTTTTCATATGAATACTTTTAAAAATATGTTTATAAAGGTTCATTTAAAACTGATTAAGACTCAAAGTGTTATATTTTAAAACGGCCCTGACCTAAGTTTCTTATGTGCTTTGAATTTCGATGGAAATTATTTTTCTTAATAGTAATAAAAGAGAATCTAGTGACACTATTGTGCCACTTATTAACGATTAGGGGCACTGTTTTGTGAGAAATTGGAAACCATATCTCTTAATATTGATATCTTCATTTTTCAAATAATTATAATACGTACTTAATAATATAATTTAATAGTAAGGTAATGTAAGAAAGTAATAGTATAATTGTCGCCCTACTTCGTTTTTGAGTCTTTAAATGAAGTTTGAAGTCTGTTTATTAAATAAAATTAAAAATCTAAGCAAAAGAATATAGTAATGAATTCATAATTTTCATATATTAACTAGTTGCTCTTATTCCGAAAGAAAAAATAAAATAAAATATTTAACCACGTTGGTGCTAAAAAAGACTATCAAAATCTCATAATGTATTCAAATTAATAATATTATTTTATTTCTTTCTAAACTTTTTTTTTCCTTAAATATTCTGACGCTTAATGCTGCGTCTGCGCAAGTTTCGGCGCAGCTTCGACTTTTTTTTCTTAACTTAGCTATTTATTTTAAATGACTGATAAATTATTTCTTTAAATGTACTTAAATTTTAGCGTAGTATGCTTCAGCTACCTCTAAACTTTAAAATATTTATATATAAACTTAGATAAGGGCCTTTATACACTGAGACATTCTGGTTATTTTCCTAAAAAAAAAACAATGTTCAGAAGCCTCAATTTTCCTAATGCGATTGTTGGTAATAAAAAATAGCACGTAGGTTATTCCATTTAGAATATTATGATCGTATATTTTTTGCAACTATTATTAATGCTATAATACTGTGCGGCCATAATTCTGGTTGATTCTGGATTGTTCTCGAACATTCTATAATACTCTGGGGGCGAGACATCGATATGGAATCGAATATAACATTTACTGTTTATATAATTTGATTTTTTTGTGAAAATTTTGAATGTATGAATTAATGAAATGTATTGATTACTGAATTATTCGTAACATTTTGAAAACTTTTATTTCATAATGTAAAAAAAATATAGCATTTTAATTATGAAAGCATGTAACCAACACAACCATTTTGTATATTGTATTTTTTTTATAACATATCGCATAATATATTGTAAAATTTTCATAATAAATTGTTTCATAAATTTCGACAATATTCCTCTAGGCATATAAAAAAGACTGTAAATCGTCTTGTTAATAATTATAACGTCTCTTTCACACTTTGATTATAAGTTAACGTGTAAAAGAAACAGATGTTTATGTGATTTTTTTCATAATAAATTTGTATTATGAAGACGATATTTATAATATAATGTTATATTCGATTAATTATGTAAAAATTGGTATAAAAAATATTGTAATAATAACATTTATTTGTAAATTATGTATAAAATTCATCGTAAATGTCTCTGCCTCATCTAAATTGATGAGAAATGTCGAAATTTTTTTTGAAAAAGAAAAAAAACTAAAAATGATGAAAAATTGGCAACGATTGTAAAAAGGGGAGGGGATGAAAATTATTGTACCTACTAAGTAAACAATAAGGAGTTGTAAATATGTTGTTATTAAGAAGTAGACCCTGTAGGTATTTATTTTCGATTTCGGGCCTTTGTTAAAATCCAAAGTTTTTAATTTATTTTTCGACCAATAAATGTTGGAGAGAACTATTTGTTGTTTTTGTTCATTTTTACACCATACAAAATTAGATTAGTTCTAAAATTTTATGCAACAATTGTAAAAGGATTTAAGTTTTAATTCTATCCGAATTAAAACTTAAATCCTTTTACAATGTTAATTCTCATAAGCTCAAGATATTTTAAGAAATTATATTAAACTTCAACATGCTTATCAATTCTAGTTATATGTTTAAACTAATTAATATTTAAGAGAGAAAAATAAAAATAATTAAAAAAAGTGGCCAAGTGTGAATCGAACTCTCCCATAAAAATTTGCGTAGTAATGAACACCATTATCTTTTTCTACCAGCAACAAAAATAGTTTTATTTTTCAAATGTGTGTATTAGTGACAAAGTTATATTTGCAGTTTTGAAAATCTTGTTCTAACCAATTATTTTATATTTGCAGTTTTGAAAATCTTGTTCTAACCAATTATTGTTCATTGAAATCTACAGGCTGCCTCTCTAAAAGGGAAGGGGGAGGGATAGTCCTAAAATAAAATATGTGGGAGGGTCATATTTTAGTACTTTGGAAGTATCTAACCTCTAAATGATTTAGCTTCCTCAGCAATTTTATATTTAATGTAATTTTTTTGATCTATCTATATACACACAGCAGGTTTGTTTTATATAATAGATCTTCCTATTGAGTGTCAACAGTACAACTGTCAAAATGCAATATGAATATGTTTAATACATAATATCGACCGTTTTATTTTCTTAATTAAAATAGTAGAGTAGTAGAGTATTATCTCTCTCAACTGTGACTGTAAACGCGTCTGGTGGTGGGTTCGATTCCCACTTGAGGAAATGAAATATTTATTAAAATTATATTTCCATTTTTTGGCTCTGGTGTCGAGGCAGAGCGTGGTATAGAGTCCCGCCACCCAAAACGCATTGCCTCCGAAATTCGGCGGTAAAAGGGGAACGGAGTGACTAAACACTAGGTGCCTACCCTGCTATGTGCGGCAATAAGGTAATGTAAGAAAGTATAATAATATAATTTTCGACCTACTTCTTTATTGAGCTGTTTATTGTCTGAAAATACATAATTAAATTTATATGACAATAATAAAATTAGATAATAGAGAGATATTATTAATATGTTATCATTTACTTATATACGCGAAGATAACGCGTTATCTTCAGGAATAATGTTATCAGCGCTTTGAGTGACCATAACCTTGTTATAAATAAGAAGGTTGATAAATTGGAGGCCGTTGTAGCGCAGTGGCAACGTGTGGCTGTAAACGCGACGGTCGTGGGTTCGATCACCACTCGGAATGAATTATTTCATTTTAAGCGACATTGCCTGTTGAGATCTCCGCCACTCAACACTACACACAACACTAGATTTCCTTTGTCTACCCTGCTATATACGGGATTAAGCGTGAAGCTAAGAAAAAAAACAGATAAAATAAACACAAAATTTAATAAAATTTATATTTTTAATTGTTGATTTTTTTTATATAAACTGATAAAGACAATTAACTGATAAAACAATTAACAACATTATAAATATTAAATAGATTAAATCGCTTCCGTCTCATGAATATGTCATAGTTTTCTATATGTAAATGAAAATAAACAAGCACAACACAGTGCGGCGTTAGGTTCCACTAATCAAAACGCAATACCTTCAAATACAAAATTAGGGGGCAAGTAGAGAACGGGTATATTTATTTGTCTTCGCTTCTCTGCATACTCTTGAAATAGTATTTTTTTATTTCTAAAAATTTAAAATGATCTTAAATCTGCCATGGCAGACCACAAAAAACTTATACAGTTCAATTATTTCATTAAATAAGAAAAAAACAACGGAGTGTCTCGACAATAGGCTATCTATGTCTACCATATTTTGAAAGAAATTATGAAGCTTTTACAGATAAAAATCACCCAAGCAAATCGTAGTCAAAAGTTGAAGCGGAATCGATCTCAGAACCATCACACAACCAGACACTATTCAACTAAGTAACAACAGCTTTTGGTATATCCTAAAAAATTAATAGCTTTACGCTGTATCCCGCATAAAGCAGAGTAGGCAGATAGAATCTAGTGTTAAGACACTGCTTTTCAACTTTCTGTACAATTATCTAGTTGCGTGTCGATTAACGGTCCTCAACGCCGCGTTGTGTTGCCGCTTGTTACCAGAGCTAGAGCGAGATAATTAAAATAATTTATACCCCTGAGCGGTAATCAAACTCACAACCGTCGCGTTCACGTTAAGACGCTGTGCTACTGCGCCATGGCGGCTCCAAATATATTCTAACAGATACAAAGTTTTTTTTTATTTAATTTTCCGCTCACTTTCAGTATGAAAAAGCCCATCTGAAATACAATTTGAAACGAGATTATTTGACAATTCAAAAAATGGACGAAACAGACAAAAAAGGAAACCGATGGCACCGTGAATGCGGAATATCGATCGGTAGCGGATACGAATCCGCAATTAATGCATACCATACAATGAACTTTTTGCAAAACGACCGTACCTCATATAGCCCAGCCTATAGTCCATTTCATAGCGTTTTTCCTTTGATAACATTTTTATTATCGCTTTGACTGTATCTCTTGTTTGATAATGAAATATAACGTTTCCATTCAAATACGTTGTTTGGTTTTATATGCGGTGGCTGTGGGTTTGAATTCTGATTGTGGAAGTGATTTCGTTAAAATTATTTTTGTTTATGTTAAGCACGGCGTCTGGCGGAGAGTTGACAAATTACAACAGTATCAGGAATATGGGCTTTAATGTAGATCGTAGTATCTGGACGTTTTCCCTGCCTACTTTGCTCTGCTATACTTATTTAAAAAAAAACAGCTTCACGCTGTATCCCGCACACAGCAGGCAGTGTTAAGTGTAGTGCTAAGACTAAGCCATTCCATTCCCCACTTCCCCACCCACTCATTGCGTGTTGAGTGATCTTAATGGGAACGGAGTTTCTTAGTACTAGATTCTTAGGTGCCTTTGTCTACCCTAATTTGTGCGGGATACAGTTTTAAGCTAAAAAAAGAAAGGATTATTAATTATATATATGGTTAAGTTAAATGTTATAGGTTATATAATTTAAGTATAAAACATTATTTTCTAATGTTTTTATTGTTAATAAAGGATTATGGCGCTGACGCACAGTGTTGAATCAGTAGGTATCCACCTACTTTTTTAAAATCTAAAACTTTATTAGTACAGAAATGTATTTGTTCTCTACATCTAGTGCAGCGTTAAACTCCATCACCAGTCACACAAGAAAGTAAAGAACAGTGCCATTCATCATAAATAACCTAAGTATATATTGCCTTCGCCTGTAAAAAGCGGATGATAAAATAAAAAGAAATGATAAAAAAAAGAATATGAAATGAATGTCAATAAAAAAAACTGAAAACATGACCAAATGACCTGAACTAGCGGATCGTATTTTTTTATTATACTCGTATCAAACGCAATCTTGAGATTCTTACAAATAAAAGTTGTTCATTTGACCTCAAAATCGTGATTTGTTTTCTTTTAGATTTCATTCTGTATCCCGCTTATTATATTAGGGTAGGCAGAGGGAACCTAATATTAAGACACTCCGTTTCTCTCTCACTTCTCTATTTTCGAGACATTGCGTGTTGAGTTCCGTGACTCAAGACCGTGTTACAGCGTGTTTGCCTTGTTATAAGAGTGTGGAAATTAAAATATTAAAGAAATAATTTCAAATCATCAAATATCGCATTTTCAGTCGGGTGTTGTTTGACAGAGCCACGAAACTATCAAAACAACAAGAAGCGCAGCGTTAAGGTCCGTGAGTCAACACACAATGTCTCAAAAATGCTAAGAAAATAAGAAAAGCTAAGCTAAGAGAAAAGTGAGATATTTCAGTTTGTTTCGTAGAATATCTGATACATCTGTATTATAATGAAGTTATGTACTTTTTACTCATTACTAAATTGGAGAAGAGAAAAAAATTGCATCAACCGAACCCAATACCACCAAAAAGCGTACCAATTAAAATAACAAATTAAACTAAGTAAATTTTTGTACAGATATTTAAAATTGTAATTTACAAATGTAAAAAATGTATTAAAATTTAGATCTTCTTTATTTTAAATGTTTATTAATGTTCGATTTTAAGCCTTAACGTAATAAAACAAGGTCTTATTTAGCTTGCATTTAGTAATTTAAAAGACCAACATATTTTAAACAATTCGTACAGAAGTTTGAGCTTTATGTGATTAGAAATAAATGTTATTTTTGTATATGTTAGTATATATTTGTGATATATTAAGGCGATGTATAGAATTGAATTTACGTAAATAACAACCTTTGGCGGTAAATGCTGTCACAGCATGAGTAAATACGAATGAAGTCCAGGGTTCTTTTCTTTTTTGGTTAAGTGCATTCATTTAACTTAATTTAGCTTATATTAGATATTTTAGGGTTCCGTATCTTAAAAGAAATAAATGGAACTATTTTTGAATCAGCTTGTTATTCTTCTGTCTGTCTGTTTGTCTGTCTGTCTGTAAGACAAGACCTTGTAAATTAATGTAAAATGCTCAGATCTTTAGTTCCCTGGAGCACTTAAGATACTGTATTTCTAAGTCAATGTGAAATTCGTAGTAATTAAATAAGACCTAATTATGAACCCCATTGTGAAATTTGGCAAGAAGTGAAAATTTACGAAACAATTAATGAGAATTATTTGTTTCTCATCTTTTGGATTAACCGTTTATCACAGTAAAAATACACTTTAAAACCTTATATTTGTAGATCGTTTCATTGTTAATTTCTATATAATTCGTCCGCAAAACTTGAGTTTATCAACTTTTATATTATGTCCCGTTGACCTGCTAGCATTAACTATGTACGGGACCCTCTGTTAGCGAGTTCAAAATGCACTTGATTTTTAATTTGTTTTTGGTCTAAGTTCATAATGAAAACAACTTTCACAAGGAACGACGTAATATGACGAAAGTAAAGAAAAAAAAAAAGAATAGTAAAATTCTTTTTTTGCATTTATTATGTCAAAATTATTCTTAATGTAATTTTTTAATTGATTTTTTTATAAAAGTACGGTACAGTACTGGTGAAGTATAAAAAAACATATTTTCAGGTACATAACAGGTAGGTAGAGAAAAAATTGTGATAAAACACTCTCCATTCTCCTCCTAATTTTTTTAATTTGAGAAGTTACCTGATAAAAGGAAACCTGATAATATTTCAACAGGTGCAGGTGATATATGATCAGATTCTCTTGGTATTTGTGGCCTTCGTGCAGTCTAACAAATAAGTTATGCGTCTAGACACCCAAATGTTGAACTTTGATATGTTTAAAGGTCTTTTAATTAAGTATAACTATATTTAATTCTAATGCCTTTATGCATTAGAGTTAAATGTAGATTCGAAATTTGTAATTTATTGTGGTAATCGAAGCTACGACCAACTTCGTCCAAAATTTTTTTTTTAAAACAATGCCAATTTGATGAAATTCCTCAAATCTTTTGATATTTGGCTAAGATTGGCGTTAGTAAATAATTGTAGTAGGATTGTAAACGCTATATTTGTAGATTCGATTCCCACTCGGGGCAATCAATTATTTTTATTTTCTCGCTCCGACAACAAGACAAAGCACGGCGTTGAGTACGACGGAAAGCTTATACAAAATAATAATCGAGGGCAATTAATATATATATATGTTATTTTATATCCTCAATATGGTGACTAATTGCGGCGTTAAGTTCCGCCAAAAGAGAGACAACTGAGTGTTTTCATATTGTAAAGCAAAAAAAAAACAAAAATGAAAGTTACAGCAATATTATTAGCACTTAGATAAGTGATACAGGTAGATACATAAAGAAGGTTTCGAATACAGAATCTTCTTTAATACATTATCACTAAGCTAGAGATATGTTAAGTAAGCTGGACTAATACCCCATAATCTCAGGAAGTATTGTTTGAAATTGAAAAACGATACTATTAATCCTACTAATATTATATTATAAATGGGCAAATTTATGGGCATGGGTATGTGTTTCACTTTCACGCAGAAACTCCTGAACGGATTTACATGAAACTTTACAGTAATATAGCTTATACATCAAAGTAATACACAGGCTATAATTTATGTAAAGATATTAATTTGTATAATTTGATTATAATATAGCGGGCGATAAAGGTAGCGAGGTCGCGTTTGGGTTAGTAGGCTCTATATTCATGTTAATTACGCTTCACGCTGTATCCCCCACACAGAGGGAACCTAGTGTTAAGACACTCCGTTCCTTACTGTTCACCGAGTTCTGGAGGCATTGCGTGTTGAGTGGTGGAACTCAACGCCGCGCTTTGCCTCGACACCGCACAAAGAAACGAAAATATAAATGTAAATAAATGTTTCATTTCCTCGAACTCACGAGCAGTCGATTTTACAGTCACACTTTGTGCCCCTGCGCCACGACTGACCTCATAAATGTTAATAATTTATATTTTTTTAAACAGGCGAAGCTGCAAGTAAGAGCTAGTGTTAAATAAATACGGATTATTTGTACAATAAATACAAAGGATGTTGAACATTTTGTACATACAATAAATACATTTTGCTTTAAATGTTGTGAATTATTTCTATAAACACTTTTTCGTTTAACAAGTGATAAATGTTTGTTTAAAACGTTATTACTCATATTCTTTTTATTGGCTTCACGCAGTATCTCGCATACAGCAGGTTAGGGCTGAGGGAATCTGGTGACAAGTCACTCTGTTCTCCACTTAACACGCAGTGTCTCTAAAATTAATGATGTGGGTAACGGAGTGTGATATTCCTGATAACAAAAGTAAAGTATACAATAGGATATTTTTTGGGATTCCGACATCCACCAAATGCCAGTTCCAGCTTCATCACCAGGTCCTCGTCACTAGGAGCAATCAACAGAATATATCAAGCTATAGAAGCTGTATGGATTAAATTGGACGCCTTTTAAGTCTCTTGATTTCCAGTTCCACCTTCGGACGCTATCATCAATAGAGGAGGAGGATAGGCACTTCGTTCCCATTTCGACACTTCCGTTCTCTATTTTCTGGCAAAATCTCGAGACATTATATGTTGAGTAGCGGATGTCAATGTTGCGCTTTGCCTTGCTACCAGAGCGAGGAAACGAGAATATTAAATATTTCATTTACCCGAGTGGAAATTGAAACCCCCAACCGTTGCGATTTACACTCGCACACTTGTACAACGCCCGTCACTCATAAACATTTTTTTAGCTTCACGCAGTATCCTGCATACAGCAGGTTGGGCAGAGGGAACCTAATGTTCCCTTTCATTACATTAAAAAGATGATTATTATTCAAATATATATCAGTATTTCTTTAAATAGAGTCAAATTAACGACTTTACCTTACTGTACCTTCGAAGATATCTTTAAGAACATATTTTTTATTTCGCATTCACAAAGCGGCGCGTGTGAAGTTTGTAACAAAACAAACATAAGGACTTATGTTTGACAGGATGTATGACCAACGTGTGGACAGAAAGACACGCTCTTTCCATATTAGTTTCTATGTATAAAGATAAAATATTTCAATTATCTATAGATTTTGAGGCCAGTCGTTTCGCGGAGATAAGGGTGTGACCGTAAAATTTGTGGGTTCGATTCCCACTCGACGAATTGTAATATTTAATATTTGTATTTCTTCGCCCTGGTGTCGAGGAAAAGCGCGGCGTTGAAGTACGCAAAAAAATGCGCGAACGCGAATGTTGGGGAACGGAGATTAAGATCACTATAGTTCAGCGGTATAGGGTCTGACTGTAAGCACGATGGTTGTGGGTTGGATTCCCAATCGGGAGAATGAATTACTTTTACATAATGTTTCCGTATACAGCGTACGCGGAGGGAACCTACTGATGAGACATCCATTCCCTACGCACTGCTCAAATCTTAAGACAATGCTTCTTGAGTTGCGGAACTCAACACTACACTTTGTCTTTTTACCAGAACGAGAAATTGACAGCCATTCGTCCTCCTGACTGGGAATGGAACCCGAAACCGTTGCGTTTACAGCCAGACATTGTGCCACTATGCCTTACATACTGTAAGATTAAATATCACTAAGATAAGATTCTAGGAAATATACCGTACGTGCTTTTTTCAATGTCTCTAATGCATCGTATTATTCTTAATATGATTAAGCTTAAGTATATATTTTTTTATCATCAAGGCGTAAACTGAGACGATCTGGTGGTTTCACACTGTATCCCGCATGGATAGACAAAGGGGTACTACTGTTAAGACACTCCGTTCACCAAGCGCCGTCGAATTTGTAAGACATTACGGTCTTTAACACCGCGCTTTGCCTTGCTACCAGAAAGAAAAATATTTAATATCTTATTGCCCCGAGTGTCACGACAGCCTTAGAATATAATGAAAAATGCAATAATTGAAACCGTCATAGCGCCGCGGTACAGCTTCTTATTGTAAGCGCAAGAGTTGTGGATGTGATTTTCATTTGGAGGAATGAAGCATTGTCATTTCCTCGTCTTCGTAATTGATTTACAAGACAATACGCCGTGTTAACTTCAAGTCATATAGCACACAATATCTTGAAAATCGTCGCGTTTAATATCAAACGCTGGGTCGCTGCGCCATGACGTACTCTTTCTTATTAATCATTTGGTTTAGAAACCTATTATGTCCGAACATTGCAAGAACACAGCAGGAGACGCCATTTAGTATTTCAATTTGATTTTGTACTCATAATAATGTATGAGTATTAAAAAATATTATAAGTTCTAAACAAATTATGATATCATTCTTTTGAGAATAAAGTTTCATCATCAAAACGCAGTTGGGTTTTTTTTCAGCGAATAGGGATAGCAGAAATAACAAGTTACATTATTAAACAAATAAGAAAGAAGGATCCTTTTGTTGAGACCATCCGTTATCCTGTCCGTAGTGGAACTCAATGTCACTATGTTTTTCAAAGCGGATTCACGTGCGGAAATCGAACCCACAAATATCGCGATTGCAGTCACAGGTTGTGACCTGACTGTTTCCCATTCGCAAATATCCCAAAATACCTATATTAATTAAAAATACTATAGTAATCAGCGTTGTCAAATTTCAATTCAGAACGGAGTGGCCAATCACTAAGTAGGTATATTTAGCCTAAACAATAGCGCAATGTCTTAAATTTTACATATTCAAAGAGTGGATAAAAGCAACTACTAGCATTTTTTTCTATTTATTTCTTGTAGAATGTGCAGAGCCGACCCGACCGATTCTACAATAAAGTGGGTTCTCAGGTGGTGGAGAACCTCCAGAAAGTGAATTAAGGAAGAATACAATGGACTCTCCGTCTTCCAAGGTTCCATCTTTTATTATTGCCATTTATTAAACAAATATTTAGATACTGTAACACGTTCTGGTAGAAATTAGCACACCCATCTTATTTATCCGGGTAAAATAAATTTTACTTAGCCAGGTAAAACCTATTAAAAGTTCGACCGCAAAACCTACATTTGTATCAAAGAAATGGATGATTCAAACAAAGTGGAATAAACTTTACAGTTTATATGAAGTTCTAAATTCATGAGGTTATCATAATACGTGGAAGTAGTAAGTTCGATCTTCAATTAGGGGAAATAAATGCAAAATTAGATGTAGAGTGGTGTTAGATATTTCAATTGAAGAAGAAAAATTTCGATAAATATTTTAATTTTCATTTCGTCACTCTGGATAGATAAAGCGCGGTGTTGAGTACCGCTATACAATGGACAATTTTTCAAAAGGGGACAGCAGAGAACACACTAGGTTTTCTTTATCTATCCTACAAAAAAATCTAAGGATAAAAATATATAGGTATATTAAAAAAATACATGCATTTCTACAACGAGTGTGTGCTCGTGGCTATAAATTTTATGAGGCTAAACTCGAGTGGTTTACTAGTAACGTCTGAAGAGTTCCACTACTTAGGTTCTAGTTCCATAATCCTACATAGAAGATACCCTTGTATTGTCATCAAAGCTATGTATAACTGCCAAGTTTCACAAGCATACAACTCTGTTAGGAGTTCAAATCCAGTTAAGTAGATTTTATGGCGCAACGTTACATTTTTTTAGCCTCGAGCTATATTCCGCGTAAAGTAGGGTAGGCAAAAGGAACCTAGTGTTCCATTCTCCATTTTCCGCTGAATTTCCGAGACATTGAATGGCGAAATACAGCCCCGCGCTTTGTCTTGTTACTGGTGTGAATATATGAAAATATTAAGTAATTGAATCCTTTCGAGTAGGAATCGAATCCACAGTCGTCATTTACAGTTGCGCGTTGTGCCACTGCTCTATGACGGCCTGAAAGTTTAAAATATAGTTAAAAATTAGTCACCAAATAAATATTGAACTATGCCTAAGATTGAATCATTCATTCAGTAAATTCAAGTCACGTTATTGTTTTAGAACAATAGGCTTATAATGTTTTTCTTTGGGTTTTTTTCCTATATGTATGTATGTATGTATGTATGATACATACATTATACCGTGACACATAGGATGCGGTTTCAATCCGTGACAAATTTTTGATGGATGTTTCTATAGTATATTTAAAAAAATAAATAAGGACAAAAAGTGGTGCAATAATTGGGAATCTTTTTATTTACTGAACTACTTTTTAATGTTTTACTTATAATTTCGTCATGTACACTACTTAAATATTTTAATCCTATAATCTTAGGTCATAGAATTTGTTTAATGGTTTCATTCCTTCGAGTAGTGATCGAACCCACAACCGTCGAGTTTTAGTCATACCCTTGTGCTCCTGGGCCACGACTGCCTCGGATCGGATTATATTAACTGAAATAACTGTTTCCCCACGAGTCGGATCGAACCCACAATTCACAACCGTCACGTTTGCAAACAGTCATTGCGACGCTGAACCCCAACAGCCTTTAAATTTTATTTTTCAAAATCCGTATTCGTCGCAAAGCAGCGGCACCGAGGCCCGTAAAAACTGCTCTCAAGTCTGAGATCGATCTTGAGATGTCGTTTTCATTCATAAATTACATTAGCCTTACATAAGCCGTAGTGTTAAGTGACGGAACCCAACGCCGCGCTTCATCTTACCGGCGGAAAAATATAAATAATTGATTCCCAACGAAAAGAAATCGAACCTACAACCACAACCATTGCCACCCAATGCGCCACGATAGCGTCATTAATAATAAAACATGTGTTTTTAAAATGTTGCATAATAGCTCTTAATTCGTATTTAGATATCTCTGACGTATTCTAGATTATCAAGGTCAGCAAAAAAAATAATTATAAGCAAATAATATAATATATTTTTGAGGTTAAGTGCCTGCTCTGATGTATGCGGGATACAGCGTGAAGCTAAATAAAAAAATGGTTTTATATTTTTTTGTATAT
Organism: Heliconius hewitsoni; assembly: GCA_018230445.1. Lineage (NCBI taxonomy): Eukaryota > Metazoa > Arthropoda > Insecta > Lepidoptera > Nymphalidae > Heliconius > Heliconius hewitsoni. Next base: position 2,794 of record DWAN01001588.1, on the reverse strand, counting down.
GGCAATATATAATTATAATTTTTTGTGTTCCTATGATACTAAATCTACTAAGAAAAGAGATTTTATATAAGTAAAATATATTTTTTATATATTTAAAAGAAATACAAAAATATATTTGTAAAATCATTTTAATATCGTCATATAAAATTGTAAGCAAAAAAGTAATTCCCGTACCGGGAATCGAACCCGAGCCTCCTGGGTGAAAGCCAGGTATCCTAGCCACTAGACCATACGGGAGATGATAATATTGAAGATATAGTGAAATATAATGACAAAGTAAGCCAAATATTATATACTTCTATTTTTATCAAGTCCTTATTCAATTTCACGCTTTGTCACATAAATAATACAGTACGGAGAGTGAATCTTGAAATCTTGTGTCATTACTCTCCGTTTTCTACCCGAATTCGAGACGTTGCATGATAAGTGGCGGACCTGAACGCTGCCGATTTACCTGCTAATATACTAAAATAGTATAATAAAAATAACTCGTTCCTCTGTGTAGGGATCGAACCGACAATGATCGCATTTATAAATAGAGACTATTCCGCAACTGAAAAAAACAACGTCTCCATCATTTCTGATATTTCTCGCTACCGTAGGAATTACGTAAAATCCTCTCATAAAGCGGGGAGTACCTACTATTCGGGTTAATAATTTACATATTCCCTAAGGAACCTAGATAATAAATATCAGCGTTTAACTCCGCGTAACTGGGACGCGTATCGTGGTTGTGCGTTGTCTGTGAGTTACAAAATAATAGACATTCTTATTTCTAGAGTAGAGCTCGGTATTTTTATTTAGAGCCACTCTATCATCTCCCGTATGGTCTAGTGGCTAGGATACCTGGCTTTCACCCAGGAGGCTCGGGTTCGATTCCCGGTACGGGAAGACTCCTTTTTACTGTTTTAATTTCTTTTTTGTGTTTCTTTTATATTTTTCACTTTTTTTACACAGTAGGAATCTAGTTCTAAGACAATATGTACTTTACTTTCCGCCAATTATAGAATTCTTGTGACATCACCAAAGCTGCATTTTATAAATTTTGGAGATGAAAACGTGATGGAGATTAACGCCGCGCTTTGACTTGTTACTAGAGCGAGAAAATGGAAATATCTAAATCTGTCGCACTTAGAGTCGCTGCTCCTACGACACGACGGTCTGGTGTTACTTTTCGTGCAATTGCTTTTTTAGTCATGCTGCATCCCTTCCATAGCAAAGTGTCTGATCTTCGATTCCCTCTTTTAACTAAAGATTGCGTGTTGAGTGGTGGAAGTTAACACCACGACTTATCTTGCTAGAGCAGAGAAATCAAAATATTTTATGCCCCAACTGTGCCTCTATGCTGTATTCGCATGTAACAGTGTGAACAAAGGGAACTTAGTGTTAAGGTCTCTGAATCTAGCGAAACTGAACGCCGCGCTTTACTATACTATATACGACAGCCGGCAAATGTGATAAAAAACTCTCATTAAAATCGAACCAACCACCATAGTATTTACCAGAAGCCAGGAACCTCTATTTTCTTTTGTTTCCCATCTAAATTGGTAAAAGCGTAATATTCAGTATTGTATAATATTCTAAACAGCTGTTCTATATAACAATGGGAGCGTATCAAAACACGATCGGGTATCTTTGAAAATAAGAAAATTTACTTTCATTTGTTCTTGTGGAATAAGGAAAATGAAATATTGATACTCCCATGACATTACGTCTAAAAAGACCTACGTCGACGGTTGTGGGTTCCATATTTATACGAGGAAATGTATTATTTCTATTTACCCTCAATATTGCGAATTCGATCAGAAAGGAGAGAACGGAGTGTATAAATACTATGATCTGTCTACTCTGGTGTATGTGCGTTATATATTTTTTTAGCTTCACCCTGTATCCCACTTATAGCAGGCTAGGCGAAGAGAACGTAGTGTAAAAACAGTCTGATCCAGCTTACCGAAAAATGTTAAAAGATTATGAGTGGCGGAACTCAACGCCATACGTAATCTTGTCCGCAAATTAAATATTTTATTCCCTCGAGCGGGAATCGAACTCACAACCGCCGTGTTTACAGGTTTATGCCACGATGGCCTCGAAAAAAAATAGCCTCTAACTAAAGCAATTGTCGTATAAATTAGAACTTTATAGGCCGATGTATCTAGGTTACATATTTTAAAGGCACTTTATAGTTTGGTTTTTTGTAAGGAAAAATTGGTGCCACCGAGTCTATTCGATTTTTTACTACCTGCAAAATATAAAATGAATTAAATATAATTTTAACTTTTTGGATTGCGTTGCTTTAAGGATTTTCGGAAACAAATGTGTGTTTAGTGGCGGAACTCAACGCCGCGCTTTGCCTGCTAGAGTGAGGAGCGAGGAAATGAAAGTAATTTATATAAATAATACCATTTCCTCGAGTAGGGATCCAACTCACTTTCCTTTTCCTTCCTTTTTTCCTTCACACTATTAGCTAACCAGCGTGAAGCTAAAAAAAATATTGTATATTTTGTACAGTAATCATGTTTTTTTTAATAAATAAAAATAGTCAAAGTAAATGATTGCACATATGCAATATTTTAAAAAGCTCAAATACGTCGTTGTACCACCAAATTACAAATATAAAGAATATAAATACAAAGTATATATTTTTTTAAAATTATTATTATTATAATATAATCCAATCGTAAATAAAAAAATACTAAAGTTGCTCTATAATAAAATAAAAAAATGAATAAAAAAATAAATATTTCCCGTACCGGGAATCGAACCCGAGCCTCCTGGGTGAAAGCCAGGTATCCTA
>DWAN01001587.1:0-17358 GCA_018230445.1 Heliconius hewitsoni | reverse complement strand
AGTGGGGAACGGAGTGTCTTTCACTACGTTCCCTCTGCCTACCCTGCTGTGTGCGCGATACAGCGTGAAGCTTATTCAATTTTTAATTTTTTTTAATATAATTCATTCTCCCGAGTGGGAATCGAACCACACAACCATCCAGCCTTTGCGACATGCCGGCCTAATTATTAATAGTTTTTCTTTTTCAAATAAAAACAACCAAACCTGAAAGTACGTTGCGGCTGCACTCTCGCCCGGTGGCACATAATAGACAGCTTGTGTAAAGATGGCTGCCGGTTGAATAACACTACATCACCGTCCACCAAGTGCCTTTCTACGATATCACCACACTGAGGGAAAAAAGTTATATTATAAGGCCAGTATACGCGACAGGTTATGGGTTCGATTTCCACTAGAGGAAAATAAATCTTAAATATTTTCATTTCTTTGCTGTGGTATCGAGGCGCGGCGTTGAGTTCCGCCACTAAACACGCGTGGTGAGTGGGGAGTGAGCTTTCCCTCTAAAGCTAAGGCTAAGTTGAAATTTAAATAAGACTACAATTTTCGTTGTTAGCGTTTATTTAAGAAGTGCTGTAACATATCCTAGTATGTTTAAATTTTAATATTTTTCTTAACTTATTTTCACAAACATACTTATGAAGAAAACGTATGAATGAATGATAACATCTTATTTATTTTTTTAACCGACTTCAAAAAGAAGGAGGTTATCAATTCGGCGGTATTTTTATTCCTAGAATGGTAAAATTTTACGGTTCTCTCACCCAGAAATTGCATTGTTTTACTTATAAACCTGTTGCCCTTATATTTTGAGTGAAGTTAAAACAATCAAACTCAGAATGTATATATTAAATACCTTCAACTCCTGAGCAATCTTCTCTCTGTTTCCGTACTTCAAGTACTTTTTGTGGCTAACTCCTCGTTGCTGCACGTAGTTGGCTCCAGGATGCACATCAGGCCCATTGCAGACCAGCTTCCTTAGCCACTGTAAGTTAGCTGGAAACACTCGCTCTGGGTATGTTAGGATCTTGGCTACGTGGACTGGTACACCAACCTGGTGGGGAAGGATTTAAGGTTTTTTTGTAGGTATTTCGATCAGCCATTCATAAAAATCTCTCGAATTCAGAAGCACAAGACCCTCTAATATTGAAGAGCATATCTAATATTGAAAATTGTGAAAAGGGTTTTTTTTCTGCTTAGATCTGAACTTAATTTTTGCTAGATTGAACAATATTGAAACTGATATGCTTTAGTATTAGTAATGACAAAACCAATAAATTTTTTTTCTAGTAAATATGATGAAAATATAGTGAGTATGTGAATGAGATTATAAAAAAAACTCTAATTTAATTATTATATAAACTGTGAAAAAAAAACCAAATAAATTAACTTCACTACCTCTTGTATCTGCAAGTTAGGGTCTGGCGAGATGACGGTCCGGCTGGAGAAGTCCACGCGCTTGCCCGACAAGTTGCCGCGGAACCGACCTTGTTTACCTTTGAGGCGTTGTACTAGACCACGGCCGGGCTTTTTCGGCTGTAGAGTAAAATATATACAGTATAACAATTCAGTTTATATAATATGAAACTCCTCCTCGTCTTTACTCTATTAGAAATATTTTTAATTGAAAAATTAAATAATAAACACGAATTTTCATAACATAAGGCCCACAGTACAAAAAGTTACACATAAAAATAAAAATAACAAATCAACAAACAATCTAAGAAAGAAAATAACCTGCATAGACAACGGAATACCAGACATTTCACTATTTATATATAAGGCTGCATGCAACTGCAGGTAGTCCCAGTCCTCTTGCACTAGCTCACTTTTTCCACCGCTGGCCATGTGGCGGGATATCACATCATTGATTAATAAAATTTCTGATTGTTTCATTGTTAGATCATCTTCATTTCTAAAAATTAAATCAATAGAATAATTCCAATTCATATTTAACTTAGAATAAAAAAATTAACTGGCAGCCAAACTGGCAGTTCTGCTAAGAATTAGTTACTCTTTGAAATTAACTTTATTTTAACTGTAATTTTTTATGTATTTAAATATTTTAAAAATAAAAGGGCTCGAATAACGACCACCATCTTTGAACAGTAGAGTATACATGTGTTAGTTCCATTCAAAGAAATATTCATTTTAATTTTAACATAGATTTAACATTTAATTGTAATAATACTCACGTGCCAGCTTTAATGTCAGAAGCTACACTTGGTCTAATGCATAGTGGTGGTACAGGTAATCTGGTGAGAATCAGGTCTTCAGGCCTCGACGTCTTCGCGTCCATACCCAATAGGGGAATATCCTCATCGGGGATACGACGGAAAAGGTTTAATACCTATGAACAACATTTTTTGCTATATATATTATATTAGAAAAATAATTATTTTATTCCGCGGAAAATTATTAATGTACCAGGATTTGAATACCGATGTCCTAAAAAACTCAATTTAACAATTTCACTCAAATTTTTCACTTTTTCCTAATTTTTCAATTCATGACAGAATTTAACTACTGCAACTAATTTACTGCAACGATGCTTTTTTTATTTTTCTTTACAATTTACTAAGTACCTATTTAAATTTGGTACAAGTAAAGTTTCTACTTGAAATATATTTTATGATTGAATATTTTTTTGTGTCAAAATACTGTATTGTAATAATTCTTTACATTTTAGTCTCAATTTTAACTTGTCTTTGTTTGTATTAGTAGAGAAATTAAAATATTTCATTCTCCCAAGTGGAAATTGAACAAACAAAAGCCAGAGCCACATTGACAGCCAGACCCTATTATGTGACAGGGGCTTCACAATGGTCTCAATAATAAATTAAAATGTCAATTAATTTTACTTTAGGCATCAATATAATGTAATTTCTTTAGGCTAGTGTAAATTATAATAACATGTATTGATGATATAATAAATATAAATAACTTACTTCAAGAGGACTAAGTTCAATTATAAGCCCACTATTGATCATATTCACCAACTCCTTATTAGATTCCTTTGCTGCATTAAAATCACTCAAAACATTTTGAACTAATGCATCTGTAGGCTTCTTGTTTCTATATTTATCATGAATAATTTTTAAAATACCAGCTGGACTCTTCTTAACTATACCATTGAGTGATTCACAATGTTGACATTTAGTGCAGGTTTTAGCCTTTTTTAAAACAGCTGCCCGAAGATTCTTTTTGTGTAAATAAGATAGTTCTGGATGCATGAATTTTCGTCGGAAAGATTTCTTTATTGGCTCTGGTAGCATAACTTTCGCACAATTCTAATAAAACATATACAAGAAGTAAAAAAAAAATTATCTCATTTAACACTAAAATATGTAAATTATATTCTTTAGATAACAATTACAGTAGTGTCAACAGTAGTGTTGTTTTGTATAAAGTAATCATTTCAATACATAATAAGTTCTTTGATTTTCAAGATTATTACACATTTTAAATGAAACTATTTTAACCGGATTAATCGCGTATATTTAGTATTTTTATACATTTTGGGGAACCCGACGTTTCGAACACTTTGCAGTAGTCAGTGGTCACGGGTAGACTCTACCCAAAACATTTCAATACATTTATTGTAATAAGTATCATTTCTTATATGTATAAAACATAATTTCATTTGCATAATTTCCTAGAAAAGTACTGCAAACCAGATTGAGTACTTGCTGAAATTAGTATGTCAACATTCATCGTCAACTTAGACTGTAAGCCTCCTAAATATATATATATATATATATATATATTGGCAGTTATGTTCATATAATCAACACTATACCATCAAAGAGAATAATTAAAACTCACCTTGCATATTGTCTGTAGTATAGTGATAATAGATCTAAAATAACCAACATGAAATACAGGCAATGCTAATTCTATATATCCATAATGTCCCACACATTCAGCCAAACCAAGTCCACAAGTTTCACATTTAGCATCTTTTTGGTTAGTTCCCTGTAAATATTTATAATCAAAATAAACTATGGTGTATTAACCATTTTTTTTTAATAACACAGCAATTGCTCAATATTATTGGTGGTATTATAAACTTAATAATAGTTATTATGAATTTACCATGAGTCTATGTTTTCTTATGTATAAAAAAAATGTTTTCTTATGTATAATATAAATAAAAAAATGTATTATAAATATACGAACCATGCGCCTGTCAAGGACTCCATAACTAGCTGGTACTCTTTGTCCATCTTGAGCATACAAGTTTTTTGTTATAACTTGTATATGTGCTGCTTGTTGAATATCAGATGCACTATCCACATTAAACGTTACGTGCGAGCTAAAAAATATATTCTGTCTAATTATATTAATAAGACTAAAAATATTAATATTTTAATACTAAAAACAATTTTATAACAGTAACAATAATAATATAACATTAATTGTTATTCGTAAAACGTAAATATAACCTTACATTTTCCTGCCCACGTAGGTCTCACGATATTGTTCCTTGGGCATTTTTAAAAGAATATTATAACACTTAATAAACACATCAATTAGAATGTCATGTAATGTTAAAAATGTATGATATTGTTGTAAAAAGAAATGTTTTTTTACAATTTTTACAATAAACTTAATAGAATAGACGGCATTTGCTTATGTTATGACAGGGGACAATTATTGACATTTGACAGCTGTTTCGAAAACTACAATATACATATATAACGATGATTACACAAATTTTTGGAAGTGATAAAAGGCCATTTCGTACTATTTCTACCCTTATGCTCCAAAATTTTACCGTTTTTGAGATATTGTCCATTCGAAAATAATTATCTGAATACCATATACGCGCTATGAAATGCTCGAAATAAATAATTTTGCTATTTTAAGTGTTTTATAATTTGTAAATCTTACACGTTGACACATTTCTAAATTAATTAGTGACCTATAAAACTCTATAAAAGAAATTATCTCCTATTTTGGTCATCGACTATTAGGTACCTTATTTTTCGTTTCTATAATTCCTAATAAGAAAAAGTATTTAGTTAATACAACACAAAAGGCATTAATGTTTATATTGAAATACGATAAAAAATTAGAACATTTAAGTGATCTATTAAAATTACCTTTTTTAAAGGTTTTTTTTAATGAAATAAGCTAGTAGAAATTTTTAAAATAATAAATTAAAAAATTGGTAGTTTTATTTTGGAAACCTCCCAAATTGTTGATTTTTTGTGTTAGCCACACAGTTCATATGTTTCTGGCGTAAAAAGAAGCGCTTAGCGCGCCGTTTTTTGGCTTGTCAACCGAAACCACGCAACAATTTTCACTTTGATAATCTTGATAATTGTTAATATTACACTAATGTTTTACAACAAATATTACCGCTTCCAATGCGCCGGTAGAAGTTAAGTGAGATCAATTAACAGTGTTATTGTAAAACTCGTAAAGATACTTTTTCCCACCGTCCTGACCCGCAAGCTCTTAACATGCCTCTGTTAAAAAGAAAAGCCTTTGAGAAATCGACGGTGTCGGAGTACTTGAGGGACGACGATGAAGTGTTCCACTGCGAGATCACCGACGAGATATTTAAAGATTATGAGTAAGTAATAACAGTAATACAATTTTCGCGCATTTTGCTATTATCTGAAACAAAATGTATGTAAAAAGGACGGTTGACATTGATTCCGCGCGGTAGGCTGTGCACTTACGCGAGCGTGACACAACGTTTCACAATTTTATCGGCGCGCGTCATATCTTAGTGATGTTTATACAATATTTCGCTATTATTTTCGCAGAGAATACTGCGAAAGGATCATACTGGTTAATTCAATGGTGTGGACATGTGAGATGACGGGGAAGAATAACCTGACTTATGCAGAAGCCTTAGAAAGTGAGAAAGCTGCCCGCAGATCACTTAAAGATTTTCCCATGGAGCTTCGAATACCAATATTATACTTGGCCACAAAGACCAAAAGATGTTCTTTTGCTGAAATGTCTGAAGATCTGTTCAATTTTGTGAGAGAGAGATTTTTTGTTGGAGAAACTGTAGAAGCCTGCCTTGAGGGTGATATATGGCGTGAGGCTCACATACTATCTGTTACTGCACAGAAACAACATCCAGATAGGTATGTATTAACTGTAAGATCTTTTTGTTACATTTCATGTCTTTTTTATATGCTTTAAATTATAATTAATAAGTATTATTTAAACATATAATTTTACTAAAATTTAAAATTGTAGCAAAAAAAGAAACAGAAATAACTAATATGAGAATGGTTTGTTTCATGGCCAATGTTTAGTTTTGTTTTTGTTACTTATAAAAAATGAAACAATACAAATTATGAAATATTTTTTTAATAAATTAAGTATGTTTTGTTGAAACTCTTATAAATAAACATATCAGCTGTTCTGATAAGAGCAATAATGTTATACTTTGAAAACCTTAAAATAATTTATTTTAAATAATGATAAAAATTATTGAAAATTTTATTCAGTTGTCAAATTAATATTCTTGGTTCCTTGTCAAAATTTTCCTTATATTAATTTTATTTACCACATCTTGCAGTTATGTATGTAATAGTAATTTGTACTTGTAAATATAACAATATATGTGTTTTAAAATTAAAATATCATTTATTTCCAAAATTATATATTCTATTATAATATGCTCTTATTTATATTTTTCGATATTAAGTATTTCTATTTATATTTCTTTTTTATGTACAAAATAGTCTTTCTTTATCTTTAATAAGCTATTTATTACTCAAAATTACTATTAAATAGTAAATTGAAAATATTGTGGTGCCATAAGTGATGTAAATGTTGACTGTAAATAATATGATTCTGGATTCAATTAGTTTTATTGTACCTTGTACTAGCAAGAGGAAGTGAGCCTACTCCTTATTGTATTTAAGAAAAAAATACATATTTACGAATTAGGTTTTTTAACTACACAAAGGCAAGACAAAAATTATTTAAAAAGTACAACATTTAGTTCTCAAAAGAATTACCCTACTCTGCTATATATGTAAACACTTGATGCTATAATTTTTTTTTTCAGCAATATCATGCTCCCACCGCCAGCTTACTGTTATGAAGTAGAACAATTCGATGAGGACCCAGCAGCCGCAGGTCAGATCGGCACAGCGCCATACGATCGCGTGCGACGGCGTAAAGGGATCTATACTAGAGATAAGAATAGGTTGTTTTTAAAGCAATTTGTTGCACCCGGCATTGTTATTGGCATTAAGGTAAACATATATGTGAATGGTTATAGCACAATCTTATTAATTTGGCACCTCTGTTGACACCAATCTTCTGCTTATAATTTTATTAGGTATATGTAGAAATTAAAAATCCATGGTAAAATTTTCATTACAATATTAATTCTAGCTGTGGCAATTCCTGTACATTTTTTTATTTTCTTTTGTTATATATGTTATCGATACTATTGTATTGATATGTTCTAATTAGACAGAGTCCCATTCCCATTGCTATATAATTGAAATTTTATATCAAAGTATGTAAGCTATAAAATAAAAAAAATCTCATATTTACAGAAAACAGCAATAGATAAATACAACATAGCCAAAGTAAACTTTGATCAGATATTTACGGGCAGTCCACCAGACTTCCCCTCATCCAAGAAGCTAATGAAGAACAGTATGTCACCGCCCACATCCTCCAAAATGCCAAAACCAGGATCAGCATCCAAATCACTGTCTCTAAAGAAACCTAGTCCAGATAAAAAAGGTAGGCAGGAGTCTATGGACAAATTTATCAAGAAAACAGACAAATCTGAAGGTAACTACTTGTATTTTTAGTTTTTTTAGCTTCTCGCTATATCTTGCATATAGCACTGCTAAGACACCCCAATTTCTGCAGGATTTTGAGTCATGTTGATTGGCATCACTCAATGTCCAATTTTACCTAATTAAGGAAATGCAAATATTGAATTGTTCCCCCAAGTGGGTAAACAAATTCACAACCGTGGTGTTTACAGTCAAATGCTTGAGCCACTGCACTACAATAGCTATATACATTATACAACAGCTATATATTATACTAGATATTTAAACATGTTCTTTTTTGTGTTTGTTATAGTGTTTATTATAGTGTTTGTTTTACAGCCAAAATTAAAACACCCATGGATCCTGAAGCTCGAAGGTCCGCTCAGGAGTTGGCAGACAAGATGAGGAGAGCAGAGGATCAGATGAGACAGCGGAAAGAAGAAGAGAAGGCGAGAAAAAAGGAAAAGAATGCAAGGCTATTGGCATATATGAAGGAATGGCAAAAAGTTAAAGATGATCAGGAGTTGGAAGACCATAAGGTATGAATTTAGTTTTTAAAAGAAGAATCATTCAAGTTGAAATCCAAGATAAAAAATGTTTGTGAAATTATTGTTATTTTTTGGTTTCTCTTTTCTTACTCTTATTGACTGCTAAGAAGATAATAATTTATATTTGTATTTTGGTGAAAATGTTATTTTTGGGTGTGTAAGCAAAAATTTTAGGTCAGCATGTTAAATTTAAATTAAATTTTTCCTATTCTGCAAAGTCTAAGTTGATCTTTACATTAGTGTGAGTGTTGATATATAGTGTAGGTGTGACGTTGGGCCGTCTAATGCAGTGCATCTCTTGATTAGTATATTTAAACTGTATTTTTAAAAAACAACCTACCGAAACCTTCCTGACTTGTATTTTAATGAATTCCCACGCCACACACAATTTATTAAATTATAATAAATTTAATATATAATAAATTTATATTCTTTTACAGATTCTACCGAAAGGAACACCGGTTGAAATTGAAGGCATTCCTCACAAGAACTTCGGTGATTTTCTCTCAGTCTTGGAGTTTGTCAACAACTTCTCTGACCTTTTGAAGGTCAAGGATGTGTTCCACAATGACCTAGACATGGATACCTTCAGGAAGTCCTTAATAGCCAAGGAAAATGCTTGGATGTTTAGTGAATTGGTACAAATGTTGCTTTCGGCGATATTCTCATTGCAAGAGGATGAAGCCGAAGAGTATAACGAGAGTAAAGGAATACAGGAATCTGTTGGTGCGTATGTCTTTATTTAGTAAATGAAATATTATAATAATTTATAAAAGTTAGTAAATTTTCGAGACAAACAAAATAAAAGAAGTCACTTCTTCTAGTACATCTATAATAATATTAGGCCTCGTGCAAGGAGTAATAAGTCAAAAAGGAGTGGCGTGACGCATGCATATATGCGGCCCGTGATTGGTAGCTCAATATATGATAAATAAAATAATCCTTATTTCTATTAACATACGGTCGACGCAGGAAAACGGCGACGACCGTAAACAATATTTTATTAATTTTATTTATTTGGAATTTTCATGTAGTATTGGTATAGATAAGAAATATTTATATACAGTAATACCCCGACTTACGCTACCCCGTTTTACGTGAATTCGGAGATACGCGGTTTTTCATTTTGATTGCCGCGCATCGGCTCCCTCGCTCTGCCCACTCAGTGTTCAATTTGACAGGTTTAAACGTGTTCCGCGTAAAATTGTTTTACGTGCGCAGTGCGTATTACTTATCTCTAATTATGTCGTCTAAAAGAACGAAAAATGAGTCATTTGAGCCTAACAAGAAAAGAAAAACACTGTCTTTGGAGTGTAAAGCAAATATAATTAAAGACTTTGATGCAAAAATGAAAATTTGTGAATTGGAAAAGAAGAAAAAATTTAACTCGGCAGGCAACATTGTTAGAATATATGAAGCCTTCGACATCAAAATAACTCCGGTTTAGGTTATTTTTTTCATAACAATTTATTTATTTATTATCACAACTACACTTTATTAAACATTTTTCTTCTAAATTATGGGTTTTTTTTTAAATTGTGGTCCTGATTAAAGAAACTTTATATGTATTTATATGCAAATTTGAACCCCGACTTACGCAAATTCGATTTACACGGTAATCGCTCGGTCTCAACTACTGCGTAAGTCTGGGGTATTACTGTACTATCTATATTAATTTTATAAACCTGAAGTGTTTGTTTGGTTTATTTCTCGGGAACAACATTTCAAAATCGAAAAACATTTTTTTGTGTTGAATAGCCCGTTTATCAGTCACAGTTGTTTTGTGAACTTTAAATGTTCCACGTGTCATCCACAAATCAGCTGTTATAATTCTGACTAACATTACACTCTTCTAGAAATAGCGCCGACTGGCAGTACAGATACACAAAGGTCAATAGAGCTAGCAACCAAAGCGGGCAAGTGGGCACACACATACCTTGGTACTCCACTCGGCAAGCTACCACTTGACCCCACCACTGTTAGTGAGGTGCTGAGGTAGGTAGCATGTTAACTAACAACAAATCTGTTATAAATTAATTTTAATATTATAATTACACACTATCAGTATGTAAACATAATGTAAAATAATAGTTCTTTTTCCATAGAATAGTCTTTTCAACTTAGGGCAGTGGGTGGTGACTACCACTTGGGGAAGTATTTTGTTTCCTTGCTCTGGTAAAAAGATTTTCACTTTTCAGTCATTGTTTTGAATGAATGTTAACATGCAATGTCTCGAACATTGGGTTGTGAGTGGTGAATGGTATGTTTTATTAGCATTTCGACCACTACTGGCTGTCGGACATGGGAAGTACAATAAAAAATCATGTGAATATGTGTGGTGTGCAGGCTGCACCTGCTGTCGTCGGGAGGCGCGGCGGGCGCGCGCTGCGCGGCGTGGCGCCTGCACCAGCGCGGCGGCTACGCCAGCGCCGACGACCCCGCGCTGCGCATGCGCGCGCGCAGCCCCGCGCTGCTGCGCCGCCTGCGCACCAGCCACCTGGCCGACTTGCCTATTGGTATGTACGCTCGCCCTCCGCGCTCCTCATTATATGGGACATATTACTCTCTACTCTATATCCACTGTATCTCGCCAACCGTTCTCCCCTTCCCTTCCTCCAATTGGAGATGCCTATTTGTATCCAAAGCCGAACCCTGCCCCCCCCCTCACTGTCTGATGGAGATTTTTAGTTGTATATACTCTTCTCCATCACCTCTTGTCTAGTGATATCTTTTAATATCACACATATATTATGTGCATACTATGGTCACTTTGATGGTGAAAATATATTACTCCTTTCTGTGATAAGTAAAATGATATTGGTGTACATATTACTTCAACAAAAAAACTAATTTCAATAAAATTCTTACTGGTTGGATTTTTAAATCCATTTATGATTTAGAAGTTGTAGCTCATTATATTTTTTCAGATGATAAGTTCCAAATCCTACAGTGCCTCATGAACCAAATCATGACATACGCGACGGTGCGTGATCAGATCGAGGAGAAGTTGGAGGAGTATAAGAACTTGAAACATGCTTTACGAACATTACAAGTGAGTAGTACATTAAAAAGTGAATCTGATATACAATATGGTCGACGACACGTGGCCGCCCTAAAGTTAATATCTTAGGTTCTTTTATAGCATGATAAGCTCGTTTTGGTGTGGAGCCCGTTTAAAGTCGCATGCTGGTCAAGTAAGGGTAACATTTACTGACATATTTTTAAAATTATTACTCATGTGAAATCATTTATCATAGATAAACGAGCGTAAACGTGAACCACAACTATCAGCCGCACGGGTAGAACTCCGAAAAGAGACAGCACAAAAGAAAGAGGAACAAAAGTTAACTGGTGAAAAAGCGAGAGCAGCAGATGAAGAACTAAAGAATGCAATAGAACAACTGAAGAAGGAAAGCGAGGTCAAGAAGGGGGAACATGAGAAGAAAATGAAAGAGTTGCAGGCTCAGCTCTTTGATTATAGTACTTATGTTGGTAAGTCTTATTAATTTATTACTATTATTTAGCTTCATGTTATATTCCGCACATAGTAAGCTGAGGAAACCTGGAATGCTCACACTTTCGTTCCTCACTTGCCGCCGGAAATTTTATATTTTTTTAATATGTTTATTTTAAAAAAATATCATAGACACAATTAATACTTTACGTATCACAGAGATACGTAAAGTATTCATTGAGATACGTAAAGTACTCACTACTTTAACAATGAGCTTAAAACGGTTTAAACATAAGGACTACTACACTTGTAGTCTTTCCAAAAGTAAAATTAAAAACACGTCAGACGGTAAACACCAGCAATTAATAAATATTAATTCAATTCCAGGTACAGACCGCGCTTACCGCCGTTATTGGCTAACTCGGCGCGTGGCGGGTCTTTTCGTAGAAGCGGGGGCGGAGCCCCGGGGGCCCTGTAGGAACAAACTACTGCCCCCGCCCCCTCAGCAAAGGGATGACGTCATGGCTTACGTCACGGAATTGTACCAATCCGAGAGGGAGAGGGAGACAGGTGAGTTTTTATGTTTTATAACCTTTTTGAAGGATTTTTCAATAACTGTATTGACGTGTTTAAGTTCACGCTGTATCCCGCACACAGTAGGGTAGGCAGAGGGATGTCTAATGGCATTGCGGCGTGTTGAGTGGCAGAACTCAACGCCGCACTTTTCCTCGAACTACCAGAGTGAAGAAATGGAAATATAATAATTATTTTTATTTTCGAAAGTATGTGCAATTTTTAAAATGACTGAGCTCTACTCAGTAGTCTTAAAATCATTTCTTACGTACTTATTATAACATATGAACAAAAGTGCTGCTTCTAATACTTTGTTTCTTTTTCTCACACTTAGGAAAAAGAATACTTATTTAGAGAACCGACCAGGTCGGTTTCCAGGAGGCGCGGGTTCCAGTCCCACGTCCCGTTCAAATTTTTATACGTGTTCTAAATAAGTAATTTTCCATTAAAACATGAACCTTCCGTTCCCCACTTCCCGTCAAACATTTCAGTAAAAATATTAAAAATTTCGTTTTCCCGAGTGGGATTTGAAACCACAATCGTTTACAGTCACACGCCAGTGCCACTGCGCCACAACGCCCTCAAATTGCAAAAATAAACCATTAATAATATTTATTCTCTTTCCAGCGGGCAGTGATAAAGAAAACGAGTCGGGATCCAATTCCCGCGGCGGTTCACCAAAGAAGCCTCTCACTAACCTCAACGGTCTCAACACTAAATTAAATGGCATAGATGCAACAGTACAACATTGTAGGGATTTACTTGTTTGCACTGCGCATATTGAGACATGCTATGTACATGGAAAGGTAAGAGGGTAGTGGATTCAAGTTTATATTTTGTACATATTGTATATGCAGTGGAAATGTGTAAAACAGATTAGGACCTAGTAGAGTGTAGGTTTGAGTTCCTCTATGTAAAAAAAAATATGTTGATTAATATATTTGTTTCGTTAGCTTGTGACTACATTAAATTATAACATTCAATTATAATTAATATTGAATGCTTCTTATATTTTTATGTAACAAACTATATGATTTCAAAAATATTTTTCATCTTTTTTGTGTGGCTGAACTTTTAATAATAATTTTTGCCATCTTTTAATGTTAGTTTTTCATCAATTCAAAATAATTTTTCATCAAATTATATATTGGTGTTTATATAATTTCAGGGTGACTATAGACCTCAATGGTGGGTGTACAATACAGAGGAACAAATAGAAGCTCTCATAGAAGCCCTAAACAAACGAGGCTTAAGAGAAAATGAGTTAAGGCAATCATTGGAGCTGGATAAAGCTAATATTGTGGAATATGTTAAGAAATGTCCCATACATTTATTAACGCCTAGTGCTGCACTAGTAAGTACTTATTTTTAAGTAAGAAGGCCATGGTGGAGAAGGAGTATCTTGATACTAAGAGTCTGTATATTGATACTAGGTCCTCCCTGTTTATGAAAGTTTTAAAAATGTGTGTTGTGTTGTTAGTATTTAGTAGACCACAAAATTATATTTCAATTTCCGTAGTTAGACAAAAGGAAAAGAATGGAGACTAGAATAATATTCTTTCTGTCTATCTCATATTAGTATTATTTACTTTTTCTACAACAGCCCCAGCCCCAACACTCACATTTGACGCGACAAAAGCGCATACAGCCCTCCCTCAACGTGCCCCCGGACAGTACAGTGTCAGAGGCGCTGGAATTGTCTCTTCGTGACCATATCCTGGAGTTAGAAGAGAAGATCTTTCATGGCTGCTTGGGTGCTTTGAAAGTGAAGGTTAGTTATACTGTTGTCGGATAGATTTGATTATTGTCGGATAGATTTTTTTCAAGCTTATTTATAGCACAGTCGATAAGTCGTGGCCGCTCTAAAGTTAGGCTTACTGATCATTTACGTATTCAGTAACCGGCTTGAAATGTAATTCTACTGAGTGCTGACAAAAAATCTACACTTATCCAACAAGCTTGGCAGCTAGCATCTACGGTTAGTACTAGTTCAGGAAAAAATCTGAAAACTATATGTACATATATTTGTGGTTAAATCCTAAAAAATAATGTGGTGATCGCTTGATGTTCATTTTAGCTAAGCTTCATTTTCAGATAAAGCTCGAGACCTCCATTTTTTTTGTACGGAACCCTCAATCCTTTGGGCGAGCCCGACTCGCGCTTGTCCGGTTTTTTTTCTCATCTTCACAAGAAACCTAAACTAAATACATATTCAAACTTATTCCCCACCATTCAGGATCGTGAAGCGTGGCGCGGTACTATAATGTTACGGGGCTACGACAAGCAGGCGGAGTACCTGAGCTGGGGGCCCGGCAAGCACTTCCGAGATGATTATCATCAGCCTGATGGGTGTTTGAAGATACCTGATGGTAATTTATGTTTTAGATATTTTTATATTTGTCCCTTTTTTTGTATACGCTGCATCCCGGACGAAGCAGTGTAGGTGTGGGGAGCTCAATGTCAAATTAGATTCCTTGAGTGGGAATTGAACCCACAACCTGTCGCACTTGTTGCACACACTTACTTTTACACTTTTATATAAAATATTTATTAAAGTATTTTATATTAGTCTTATTGATTTTTATACTAAAAATATTTCGAGTTTTATTTAAAATTAATTTTTATAACATGTATTAATTATTTTTCAATGCTCAAAAGCTGTGTATCATAGTCACTGTAAGAAAATTATATTAAAATGTTTTTAGTTGATAATTAAGAAGACTCCGCTTGCTTATATTCTCACAACATATGTTCTTTACATATACAATATTATATATAACTTTCAGACAAAGACAGAACAGAAATAGAAACAATCCCACAAAACAAATATCGAGATCCCGGGCACTGGCTCGAGACGCCCAAAGTGAATGGAATTAAAGTGGAGCCCGAGGACTGCGGGGCGAAGCCCGACGTCGTGAGAGGCTTAGCTTGTGCACTGTTACAAGTCGCACAGGCAATACATCAGAAGTATTTGAAGAGACCTTTGGGTGAGTGGTTTGATAAATTAATATTCTGTTCGGTGTTTTCTTTAAATTTATTTTGTCAGTGCTATTTTATTTTAAAAAAGTAGTAAATTTTCACAATCTCGTAACATTTTTATTTGTAACTATTAATTTGTCATCTGAATCAGTGTGGCGCAGTGAGATGGCTATTGACTGTAATTGTTCATTAAAAAAATAATTACCAGGCCTCGATGAAAAGGAACGTAAAGACCGCGAAGCTAAAAACAAACCGATCGAGCTGGACGCGCTAGAGCGCTGGGAGGTGTCCCTGATGGAGTGTCGGAGTTTCGCGTCCTTAGCGCTGCACGTGCTGTCGCTGGACAGCAGCGTGGCGTGGTCCGCCAGCGTGCTCAACGCCTCCTGCAGGCTGTGCCGGCGGCGCGCCGACCCCGACAACATGTTGCTGTGCGACGGGTGTAACAAGGGACACCATTTGTACTGTCTCAAGCCTAAGTTGGCGGTGAGTTTATGTATGACTGTTTGTGGATTAGATCCCCACTCGAGGAAAATAAATATTTATTTAAATGTATTCTATTCACTTCTTCGCTCTGGTGTCGAGGCGAAGCGCAACGTTGAGTTCGTGCACTCAACACGCAATTCTTCCAGACTTAGCGGAAAAAGGGGTGCGGAGTGTTCTAACACTGTCTGGTCCAAAACTCGGGATGATTTTGTTGATAATTAATTTTTTTACAACAAAAATAATCCTAAGTGTGGAGTAATACTTTAAAAATGTTAAAAATTCTTAATTGTTTTAGTCACTCCCAATGTAACAATCAACTTAAACAAAAGTTCCTTTATGTTGAAGTTTTTTACTCTGCCAATTTCAATTATATTATTTTTACCAAAATAGGGAATATTGAAATTATATATTATAATTTCAAATTTTAAATGTGTTCTATTGTTTCACGCAATCAGTTGGGTTCAAAGAAAAAGGTATTGTATGTAAAATATTACTTTTTAAAACATGAATACTACTGTACAAAGCTAACTAACTTATTGTTGGTTAGGCTTAGGAAAAAAAGTTTTTTAGAAAACCTGTAAAGATAAAGCTAAGACTGCACCAGCACTACTTGAAATCGTCCAATCGGCCTGACCAATCGTCAAGCTATGGCGAAATTCATTATTCGCATTTCATAATTTCATATTATTTGTAAAAATTAATGTTATGTTTAATTTTGTATGTTTTATTTTACTATTTTTATCGTTTGTCTTTATAGAGAGTACCAGAAGGTGATTGGTTCTGTGATCAATGTAAGCCAAAGGAAAAAACGCCCAGGAAAAGAAGGAAACTGTACACAGATGAAGACGCCGAAGAGGATTTGGATGAAAGGTAAAGGATTTTTTTTTTGCGAAATACATTTCGATTATAAAATGTTATTTATGGTACTGCAGCTAACTTTAGCTACGGTCAACTTACTGTGCAATAATATTGTTCAAGTGTGTGTGTGTAACTACAGAATATATTGCGTGCCATTCTAAACGCGAAAGTATAGGTTCGATTCCTTCCAGTGGCGGGGCGGCGGCGGCGGCGGCGGCGTGCGCGCTGTGCGCGGCGTGCGGCTCGGGCGGCGAGCTGGCGGCGGCGTGCCGGCGCTGCGCCGCGCGCTTCCACGAGGAGTGCGCCGCGCCGCGCCTGCGCCTCGCGCGCCGCTTCGTGTGCGACGCCTGCGCGGCCGTGAGGAAAGAGGGTACGCGGTTTCACCACTTTTTGTGACGATGTGATATCAAGATATCAGACAGATGATATTGAGGTTGGAATAATGAATATATTCTTTCAAGAAAACAAATCAAACTAGGGGGCGCGCTTATTTGCACCCTTAGAGGTGAATTCTAAAAAAACACGAAACATGTGTTCAATAAAATATTTTTAACAGTCTGATTTTAAATTTTTATAAACATCGGTGGCAATTTAAAGTTTTTTCCATATAAACTTTCAACCTCTTAATGGAACCCTTAAGAGGTAAATTTTAAAAAACCATGAAACACGTGTTCAATGAAATATTTTTAAGAGT
>DWAN01001586.1:0-17361 GCA_018230445.1 Heliconius hewitsoni | reverse complement strand
AGTGGGGAACGGAGTGTCTAAAACACTAGGTTCCCTCTGCCTACCCTGCTGTGTGAGGGATACAGCGTCAAGCTGATTTTTTAAATTAAAAAATCAGCCCCACGCTGTATCCCGCATACACCAGCGTAGGCAGATTGAATGTTAAGACACTCCGATCCCCATTTGCCGCTGAATTCTTTAGAAAGAAAGAAGAAATAAATATGTAGATTTAAATAAATATTTTATTTCCTCGAGTGGGGATCGAATCAATAACCGGGCGCGTTTACATTTACAAATTTGTGCCCCTGTGCCACGAATGACTGAATTTAATTAGGTTTAGTTTTAATATTTCAGTTGAAATGTGTGATTAAATGTCGAATAGGGGTTCAAATTAAAGGGAAGGATATTTGTTTTTATAATATTTAATTATTTTTATTTGAGGGTATCTATATACAATATGTTACTATTAAGTAATGTAGCCATTATCTGATGGCTGATAATATTGGTTTATAAAATTTATTAAATTCACTGTGCTCTAATTTCCTTGGGCTTTTAAAAATAATTTTGCACTCAACTGGACAAGTAACATTAAAATATTTTTAGTATAAGCATTTTAACCTAGTAACAATTGAACAGAGAAAATAGTAAAGAGAGAGGCAGAGAATGACAATGTTTCTCATGCGATATCCAATTTTCGATACATTGTATGTTGATTGATGGAACTCAACAGTGCAGTTTTTTGATTCCAAAGCAAGTAAAAAACAATAATTCACTAAATAAAAAAAAAATATTCCACAATCCTCCACATATACAGTCAAACAGTTGTCTGCTGCTCTATGAAAGCCTCATATTTTTTATTTATTTAATAGTAAATAAATATAACCTTATATAAAATAATTAATTATTAAACTGAAAAAATATAATATATCTTTATACCTTAACAGCTATCACGGCTGCAGAAGGTTTATGTAGCATTTTGACAACATGTCCACAGGTCCCACTTCCGAGCTCGCCCAGTTGTTGCAGGTCATCTATATGTGATCTGTATTCCACCCCCTCTACATTTAACTTGCCACTCACCTATTTTAGTCAAATGGTATAAATATTAAATTATATATTTTATTTCAGCTTCATGCAATATAATATCACATATAGCAAAGTAGGCAATGTAGAACTCTACAAACTGCAGTTTGTCTTATACCAGTGATGAAAAGAAAATAATATAATATTTTCCCCAGTGGGAAATAAAACTAAAAAATTTTCTTGTCAAATACTTGCACTTGAAAACTTGCAATTAAAAATTAAATCATATTAAAAGTTATGATAAATAGAAATGATTATTTTTTTATCAGCTTCACGCTACATCCCATAAAGTTAAGTGTGTTAACCTAGTGTTATTACATTCTGTTCTTGTCTTGTCGATTTCTGGAGACATTTCGAGTTGAGTGGCAGAACTCACAGCTGTGTTTTCCCTCAACACCAGAGTGAAGAAATGGAAATATAAATTTAAATAAATATTACATTTCCTTAAGTGGGGATCGAAACCACAACCAGTCACATTTTCAGACACACTTTGTGCCCCTGTGCCGCAACTGACCTCAAAGTAATAATGATTGATAGGACATTTATATAAATGGTAAATATACAAATATAAGGTTTATGCCATTATATTAGCATTTTGCTTTACTATAATTGTTATATAGCTAAAACCATGCATACTTTGTAAACTTCTCTCATTCGATATTCAGTATCAGCAGCTTGTGGAGACCTTGGTGGAAAGGCTGGTATGTCTCTTGGGGAGAACATAGGCGCTGAAAAGATAGTCAAATTACTTCATTATTTGGTTTTATAAGACTAAAAATATACATATATTATTTTAGTATATTACACAAAAAATATTGTTTATTCAACAGTAGGTACTGGTTTTTAACATAGTTATTCAGTCACACTATAATAAATAACACATTGTTAACATTTAATATGTATGACAAATTATATTGGAACAAATTTTCAAAATGACAAATGAGGATTGGAGATGATGACATCTTTTTATTGTCTTAAATATCTGAGTCAATAGCAAGTGGAAGAGTTACTGCATGATTTCATTACCTAAGTGGATTGAGTCAATATAGTTTTTACTTCCTCTGAATAATAATTTACATATGCATTTATTATGTAAATTACAGAAATTTGTATACAAATTAATATAATATGCAGCCAAAACAGCTGTTGAAAGTTGATATGTAATAAGTAAAACACAATCTGCATACTACATAACATTATCAAATAAAGTGATAATATCAAATTTAAATGCTTAAGCTTTGGTTTATATATTATATGTATGGAGTTTTATTAAATAACAAGATTTTAAAGGGAAATCTGACATTTTAGAAAAATACAAGGTATTGTGGGTTAGTACTAGAAATAAAATAGATAAATATATACTTTATATATAAACTTATTTGTTCTGCAGTAATAACATTAACAAAATCAAGTAAAATGTGTTATTTACAATATATTACTTAGGTTGTTCAGGCAAACCATGCAATATTATATATGTACATGAAGTACAAAGTGCAGGCTTATAATATTTTTGCATTAATTTATTAGTCAAGTTTAATGTCTGCACAATATTTTATCAAAATATTATCAGAAAACTATATAATAAACTTCTTATGTATCGCTATAAAACAAAATTATAAGAAAATAGATTTGTTTTGGTATGCCTATAACCTAAACAGTACTTGCCGTAGAAAGGTAGCATAAACTTAAATCAAATCAATAAATACGAAATGATAAGGACTTACGAGGCCTAGGTCTCCTAGTGCCTCCAGACCTAGGAGCCCCAAGTCCACCTTGATTGTGGAGTCCCTCTCTTCGAATACGTTCTTGCAAATCCTTGAGTCTTCCTTCAATATTTGACATTATCGTAACTATAATTGTCCTTTTATCACATTTAAACACTTATTTCTTAACATCTATAATTATTATTTACACAAAAATTAAAGTCAAATAGCAGTCCAAAGATTTCTTTTTTCCATCAAACTCTATCAAATTCAATCTCATTCTAAAAATCTTTCAGTCTTTAAATTTTTCTTTAATAGATCATTCGTTCAAATGTTCGTTCATTAATACAGAGTATACGATTATTATTTTTCCATTATTATTATAAAATTTATTTAACTTTCACTTTCATTGATTTTTATGCATAAATGACACTAAATTGTACGTATAATGTACTCTTCAAAAATTATAAATATACCAGCTTAAAATAGAAAATTATTATCCATAAAAAGAACCTTAAAAAAATTTGTACTCTGTATTTTGACATTTTACTATTGTTCATATTTATGAACGAAAATACCTTTCATTCAACTTAATTCTTAATTCATTTCTCGTTTTGCGTTTTGCTAAATATTAAATTTTGTGTAATTCTCTTTCAAAGGAAATCGTGTGGCATTTAAATACTGTAATGTAATATTACTATATACCGTGCATGTGTGCGATCTATGTAAATAGTATCAAAAATGTCTATTCCGTTTGTAAGCAATTAAGTTGTGTTAATATATCTGTCCGGAATTGTAATAAAAAAAATATATTTATGTGTTGAAAAAATGTTTATATTATAAGTGTTTCGAAAAATTTCAACATGATGCAGCCAACATCAGAAGGCTGTATGAATATCGCAGAATTGGCACACCAACTTAGAAGGGAAAAGATTTTCATTAATTCTGAAAGGCAGCTGTTGCAAAATCTAAACGAAGAAGTTGAGAAGACAGTATTAGAGTTACTTCAGGCTGCTTGGATATGTTCTCAGCAACGACAGAATCTAACAAACTTAATTACATCAAGATGTGAAGCAGAATCTGTTGCAGCTTGCCAGCGAGCAAGCTTACTAGAAGGAACTACTTTTATAGATGCACATAAAGTTTTTAAATATAAGGTATTGTAATAAGATTAAAAATACTAATTACTCATACATTTTATTATTAATCAGTTTATTACCATATAATATATGAAATAATGTACATAATTAAATGGCATACCTAAACAATTTAAAGTAAAATCTGCCGTATAAAACAAATGTATTGGGTAATATACATTTTTCCTTAAATTAATGATGTGTGTTACTAACAAAAATAACAACTTTTTTAACATTTAGTACAACTATTATATCAGTATGCTTCTTACTATATTTTGACCTAAACATCCACCCACTTTTTGTATGACTTCAATTTTGCACTTAGCTGATAGTTTACTAAAATAAATTATGTAAATTAAAAAAAATATACATATATATATTTAATGCTAAGTATTCCTACTCACTCAATTATATATTTATTTTGTTTTTTTTAAACTTTAAATGCATTAGATAAATATTTCAAACAGTATTGTAAATCATAATTTGGTATTGCCAACTATGGCAAAGACAACTTCTGATATCAGAAAAACTAATTGTTGTGGGCTCAATCCTCACTTAAAGAAAGGATTATTTAAATTTTTTTTTGGTCATTCTGATAGATCAAATGCTACATGTTACCACATGATACACAATGTCTTTAAATATGGCCAGGGAGAGAACAAGTGTCTTAATGCTAGGTTCTTCTGTTATGAAGCAAAAATTAATAAAATTTATATTATATTTCCAACTGCAGTTTTAATTTAATCAGCTTCACAATTTATCCCACACAGAGCAGGATAGGCAGATTGAACCTAGTGTTAAGATACTCTATTTCCCACTTTTAGTTTTAATTTATTTGCTTTAATTAAGAAGTTTTATTCACTAGGAAGTACAAGCATTAGGTGAGCTTCTAGGATGGCTCCGAGACACACCGCATCTCATGGCATTGGCCCTTATGCTTGGGGAAGACCATATGCCTTCAAGCTTACCATCATCTATAATATCTGGATTGTATGGAAGTTGCCGCTCACCATCAGATAGGACTAGACTTTTGGCAGTTATTAGAACATTGATCAAATATCAAATGTCAGCTTCTAATGACCCTAGAAAGTAAGTACTTATGACAAGCTTTATATTTGTATCTTTTCTTTGACAATTAGTAGATTTCATTTTTGTTGGGTAAAATGAGAATAGATAGTTGAACCACTCAATATCTTAAATGGGGAGGATGAAAGAAGTCTTGGGGTAGGATTTTTTTATCTCCAGAAGATAAAATTAATCATCCCCCAAACTTTATTTAGTCAGACTTAGGCATTGAATGTTTAAAAAAAATATTAACTAAGTTGTACTAGAAACAACAAACTTTTGCAATAGTCCAAGTAAACATATTTTAATTAGAATTTTATTGTTATTTTATATTTCAAGTGAGACTGAAATATTATTTAACCATTGATTAATAAAATTATAATATAATATCTATAAAATTACAGTCGAGAGGCCAGTTGTGATGCAGCAGCACAAAGTGTGGCTGTAAAACCGACCGTTGTGGGCCCGATCCCCACTTGAGGAGATGAAATATTTACTTAAATTTATATATCCATTTCTTCGCGCTGGTGCTGAGGCAAAGCGCGGCGTTGAGTTCTGCCACTCAACACGCAATGCCTCAAAAATTCGGCAGAAAGTGGGGAATGGAGTGTCTTATCACTAGGTTCCCGTGAACATGAAGTTGATTTGATTTTATAAAATTACAAATGGAATATTTTTCATTGTAATTTTATTTAAAAATAATTTAGTACATTTGCATGAATACACAAGAATACATTATTACACATTTTGCAATGTACTGAATGTAACATTGATACTATAAAAATGTTATTAGCAATTATATAATAAAACAAAGCTAAACCTGCAATAAACATTTTACAGAGTACGTAACTTTTTGTTAAAACAGTATTAATGTTGGTTTATTTAGTCGTGTCTTTTATTTAATGGCTTCACTCTGGATGGTTGCCAAAATGCAATCTTTTGCCTGCTTGCAATTGAATTGTCAACTTGACCTTTTTGTGGCTGTTTTATATGTATGTAAGAAGTACTTAAACATACACAGATTTATTTTTTTTTGAAAATTGAAAAAGTACAAAAAAAATTTATAATGCTTAATAGAACCTAGTGTTACAATAGCATGGTGAGTAGTGGAACTCAACAGATTATTGAAATAAAAATTATTTATTTCTCTGAGTGGAAATCGAACGCACATCCTTCACTTGGCCGCTCCACGGTGGCGTTAAAATATAGAAACGATAGAGGCATCCTATATTTTTATCATTTCCTCTCACATACAGTACGGTTGACGAGTAGTGGCCGCTCTGAAGTTACGTTTTCTAAACTTGTTTTTTCTAGACTTGCTTGTTCACTCAGGAAGAAAATAATCAAAAGTAAAAGAAAGCCATGACTTGTCGACCTCACTGTAAATAAAATAGCGACAAGGAAGCGTATTATATATGTATATGTCATATATTTATGTATATGACAAACATAAAATGTCACTAGTCACCTCGTTTGGTCCAGGTGGCATCATTTCGAAATACGCCCCTTTTTTAACACAATTGTATGCAAAGTTATTGTATTAATATATACCAGTATTGTATTAAAAAAACCAGTTATCTTGTAAATAATTGCTAAATCAGTGTATTTTTGTAGGTCGGTCTTACTCTCACATTTTTAAGCAGATTTTTATTTTGATGTATGTATATTATGTTTAAATATGTATATACAGTGCTTATTAAAATACCAACACGGATTATATTATATGTAGTTATACTAAAGTTTATCAGACAAATGCCGAATAATATTAGTACCCAGACACACGTTCATTACGCATTCGTTCTTATTGCGTTATTATCGTGTTAATCCAGACAAGTTGTAGGTTAGATATGATCTTGAGGCAATGAAATATTAAATATTTTAATTATTTCACTTTGACGTCGAGGCAAAGCGCGCAGTTGAATTCTGCCTCTTAACACTCAATTCCTCCTCCTCCTCCAGAATTCGACGGAAAATGGGGAACGGAAACGTCATAATGGGAACTCCCTTCCCACCACTGTCTTAACACTAGCTTCCTCCTGCCTATCCACTTGAAGGAAATAATAATTCTACTTTCTCCACTCTGATAACACAAAACGCAATGTCTCGAATTCAGGTGAAAGCGAAGAATTTAAGAAGCGTAAATTTATATTTTTTTGTGTTTAAAATTATAACGTCCCATTCTAAATACAATGCACATACAAATTGCAAACTAACTATTTTGAACGCATATGAAAAATAAAGAACATGATTGATATTTTCGTAAAAACATATCGAGCTATTAAAAATATTAGTGTTTATATAAAAATGACACTTAAAACTCAAGGTAGTAGTTCATTTTACTTTCAATTCTAAAGGAGCCAAGGACATGCTTTAATAAAAACTTAATGATCTTTAAGAAGATTAACGGCTTACGTCATATCTAAGATTTCTGAACAGGTGGAATTCCTTATGCGCCATAATTTGATGTAATTTATTTTGGTTACACTATTATGCACTTTGTAAAAAAATTATCTTGTGTTGTTTTATTTTACACTAGCGACCCGCTCGCGGCTTCGCCCTATATTCGTTTTCTCTTCTAATGTTAATATCATGACAATATCTATACCGATACTGTAAAGTATAATTTCAAGCAATTCAATAAAACATTTACTTATAGAATTTTGAAAATGTTCTTAATCTTTACTAATACTTTTATACTCTTAAATATTGTGTAAACATTTTAACAGCCACTTTTTTCTTGAAAAAATAAACGTGAGGCTTTATTTTGAAGACACTGTTCTCATAAAGACATTTCCATTCCCCACTATGCTGAATGCCTCCAGCATAACGTATGCGGAACTCAACACCGCACTTTGCCTCGATTTACCGGATAAACATAAAATAAATAAATCAGCTTCACGCTGCATCCCGCACACAGAGGGTAGGCAGAGGGAACCTAGTGTTAAGAAATTCCATTCCCCACTTTCCCCCGAGTTCTGGAGGCATTGCGTGTTGAGCGGCAGAACTCAACGCCGCGCTTTGCCTCAATACCAGAACGAAGAAATGAAAATATAATTGTTAATAAATATTTCATTTCCTCAAGTGGGGATCGAACCCACAACCAGTCAATTTTACAGTCACACTTTGTGCCCCTGCGCTACGACTGGCCTCAGATTGGCACTTGGCACTGGATTTGTCAGATATAAAGGAATTATAAAAGCAATAATAAAAAAAAAGTATTCATTGGGTACATTTTAATATCACTTTTCCATTGAGCTAATAAAAATAAATGATTTAACCATTTATTTATATACAAACTTAAATATTTTATAAATCAAAAGCTGTCACTTTCTCTCGGAATGGGGCATTAATAATGATATTTAATAGTCGTTTTTTGTTATACCTTGATGAACGTCCACGATGTATGTTTACTTTTAAATTATAGTTAAGACACGTTCGATTTGATAATATCTTGCAAGTAACCAAGAGAAATAAAAACTGTAGTATAATTATAAAACACTGATGTATGTGTTTCTTAGAAGATAATTAATATGTAAAAGTATATACTATTATATAATATACTCAATATAGGGCATTGCATTCTAAATATATATTTTTTCAATATTACGCTGTATTCCGCATATAGGTGGATAGGCAGGGGTCTAGTGTTAAAACACTCCACTCCCTACTTTCCGTCGATTTCTGGACAAATTGCGTGTTGAGTGGTGGAACTCTTAAGCTACGTTTTAGCCTCGACACCAGACCGAAGAAATGAACACATTAAATATTTAATTTTCCCAAGTGGGAATCAAACCCACAACCTGTCGCGTTTACAGTCACGCGCTTGTGCTACTGCGCCACGACTGCTTTTAATATGTTAAGTTATATGAAATATCAAAAATATTAATTATATAAACATTATTTAATTATTTTGATTAATATTTTGAAAAGAAAACGAACTTACTAATTCATATAATACTTTACTTACTTTATACCCTTTAAATACTTTATTCTCTTCAAAACTATTAAGCAAAACTTTCATTTGTATCTCTCTAGACTTCTCCGCACCAGCAAATGCGCCTTGACGTCTCTATATGCAGTATTTCGAGATGGCCACTCCCCTGCCCGCCAGTTTCTTGTGGCTGCCCTGCAAGCACCCGTCATGGCGGTGCTGAACGAAGATGAGTTCTTTCTGGACATAGATCCCGATAAAGCCATGGAAAGGTAAAATTTTTAAATTATTATTATTAAGCGACCTTTTGTCCTGGTTGAGAACACACTCTCAAAGGTTGTGGATTTGAGTTCTAGTAGCGCACCGATGGACCACCCACAGAAATATGTGTATATCATACGTATACCGTACTCGGTACGTAAGAGAGCAGCCTCAATAAAAATAGTGGGAATGCCGTCCACAAATTACATTTTTCCTATAGAGTATTAAGAACATAACATATGATTTTGATAAAACTAAAACTAAACTATCCCTAGCGGGGTTATCAGAGAGAAAAGAGCGCCAAACGCTACAGTCTCTACATACCTACTTCGCCTCATCGATTACAGCAACCTCTTCATATATGTCCTTTCTTCATGCTTTTTTCGTGACCTTCCTTCAGTATCTTTGATACTGTGTTTTCGAAAGTCAACCGTGTCTTCCCCTTCCTCTCTTACCGCTCAGTTTTCCGTGATGGCAAAAAGATTTATATCTTTTTGCCATTCTCGTGTCTAAACCAGCGGAACACGTTCTTCTTCATTCTCACCGTAACATCTTCGCTAGTAACTGCCATTATGTGTATCGCTTCATTGCGGATTCGATCAGCTAAGCTGACTCCACATCCTACGAAGAGATCGCATCTCCACACCATTCATCTTTCTTTCATTCTGCTTCTGTAACACACACGTTTCGCTGTCGTATAACAGGGTCGGTACCAACGCTCATAAAGGCTGGCAGGGGTCGCTGCGGGCAAGCCTTCCATCGTGGACCCCTATCAGTATCAGTTTGATAACATAGGTTATGTTATAATTATATACAGAAATTTTTAATTGAGTCATTTTTCTTCTTTGATATGATGACAATATAACATGTACTTTAATTTACTATTAATTTGCTGACACGTGAACGTAATTAAAAACTTTCATTTGTTAAAATGTATAAATTTTTTGGCTTCCTTTCACCCCTTTAATGGAAATTTGAAGTGTAATTACATGGTTATTTAATACGATGAAACGTATTAAATAACAATTTACATTTTTAGTTATGCTACAACTGAATCTACATATATTTTATACGTATTTTTTTAAAAATGAAGAACAAATCAACGACCACCATTGATTCGTTGTTTCTCGCTGTATCTCGTATTGCTTCACGCTGTATCTCGTACACAGCAGAGTAGGCAGATGAAATTTAACGTTAAGACTCATGTTTCACAAGTTAAACGTGTTGAGAAGCGCAACTCAACGCCGCGCTTTGCCTTGACAACAGGGCGAAGAAATGAAAATATAAATTAAAATAAATATTTCATTTCCACGAGCGAGGATCGAACCCACACTTACTTGTGCCCCTGCGCTATGCCACGACTGGCCTCAATTTTTAATGGTTAACCTACATTTTACATTCCATAGTCTAAGTGGACAAGGAAATCTACAACCGGATTTCATTCGTTATTTCTCGATTTCGTTATAAATAATAATATGTATATATTTCCACAGATTTTCATCAACAGATCGTCTCAAGAAATTCGGTCAGTTAAATAGTACAGAATACAATACAAAAGTGGCCAGATACCGCAAATGGACGGTACAGTCCCTGTACAACCTAACCAGCAAGTTCATACACTCCCTCAAGGAGCACTGGCCTAACTTCCCAGCTATTATAGCTTGGATTGTACAGCAGATTGTGCACCTGTTGAAACAGCATTCCAGGTAATGTCCAGGTTATGTTAATTTAAAGTATTAAATAATTTTATATTTTGAGAAGTGATTGTTTGGCGAAAGAAAATATTTAATAATTTCTTGATAGTTTTATCTTAATGTTATTTATGATTATTTTACTATATAGGTTGGCTACTTGCGTTATGTAATGTAATTGTAACAGATTTTTTTATGTATGTTTTCAAACTGTTTTTTCTATCCTCATATTGGAATTGCGTAGGATAACATGAAGCGAAAAAAAAAATAACTGTTTATTAAAACTGTTAAAAATAAAAATGTTATTAAATTCGTATTTCATATTTTTTATTATTCTGGTTTCCATTTATTTACAAATTCCTATTTTAGCCTTTTTTTTATAATTTAGGTATATTCATATTAAAATAGTCCTTACAGTTATTGGTATTAAATGATCCCTCTGCCGACATTGATATGTGCGTGATACAAGTTAGAAAAATATTTTTCTTTTCTTGGCGTGGAATGACACTTTAAAAATATTTAAAAAATTATTAATATTTTTTTTTCTCTATAGAACAACGGATCGCGAGCTCCACGCGATATGCACGGAGCTAGTTCTAAACAACTTCATATGCCCCGCCATAGTGAACCCGGAGGCGCACGGCATCTTGGAAGTGCCCGTGTCTTATATAGCCCGTTTTAATCTTATACAAGTGGCGCAGATTATACAGATGCTGTGCTTGGCTAGATATCAGGAGGTAGGATTGATGGTTGTTATATATTTTTGTTAATATTATTATTTTCTTTTTTATCTGTGTTTAAAGTTATGTTATTTTAAAAATCATGCACTATAATTTAAGTGTGGATTAATATTATGAGGTTTTTTTTAATAACTTTTTTATTAAGATATAATATTTATTAAATGATCATATTCATTCAGTTACATTTTTTTTATGTAATAAAATTAAAAGTTTCGCTTCGTAGTCGTTAATAAAAAAAACTATGTTAATTTTTTTTTATTTTATGGATGTTTTCCAAGATGACAAACGATGATTTTCACATGAACACTTGGACGCAGGTGGAGCCGAAGCTGCGCGACCTGTACTCGCGCTTCGAGCGCGCGGCGGTGTGGTCGCTGGTGGAGGGCGTGGCGGGCGACGCCAGCGCCCCGCCGCCCGCGCCGCCCGCAGACGCGCCGCTGCGCACGGACGCGCCGCCCGCCTCCACCGTCGCGCTCTTCACCGCCGCCGACGCGCATCTCCTTGTGAGTCGCTCATAGAATTATATGATGCGAAAGGCCTATTATTGAGCTGTATTAAGGAAAAAACTCACGAGCGCAAGACCCAATTGTCGAGATATATTTGCCAAATTGTTGGAGAATTCGATTTTTTCCAAAAATCACAAATTCCCTAATATCTCTTGGACCATTTAAAACTACTGCACATACATAGGAATGAAATGGATATGTTTATAAGACCTGATTAGATTTTTATAAGATCCGATTAGTAAGATTGAGGCCAGACATGATGTAGGGCACAAGCGTGTATATGCAGAACCGTAAACGCGACAGATTGTGGTTTCGATTCCCAGTCGAAAAAATGAAATATATTTTAATAATTTGAAGCAAAGCGTGGCGTTGAGTTCCGCCACTCAACTGTCCTATCTTAATTGTATAATTTTTGTCGTAACGTGAATAAAAAAAGTCGAAGAATAATTTAATCATAATGCCATCATGTTTTTAAAATGTGACAGTTCTTACCATTTACAACTTGCATTTACAAATGTATAACAATGATGACACATTATATATGTATTGCTTATTTTTCAGATTACATTCCTAAAAAAAATCTCATCGAAACTAAACAATAACACTCAAAATGGCAGCGAGGAAAATGGCAACAGTTCTGGTCAAAATTCAGATGAGTCTACTTTTACGTGAGTAACTAAAATATATTATAATTTATTTTAAAAATCTCTTCAATTTTTTTTAAATTTCCAAACTATTATGTTGAAAAACAAAACCTTAATAATTTAATTGAAAAAAGTATAAAACATAAACTATATTAGTTAAATTACAAATTTGTATTTTTATTATTATTTTTTCTTGATGTTTACAACATTTACGTTTGTAGTACCTTGTGTCTTTTTAAATACTTAATATACTCATAGTATTTTATGGCTCTGGGGAGTGGCGCCGTGGCGCAAAATATTTAATATTTAATTTTATCCGCTCTGGTGACAAGGCAAATCGTAGCGTTGAGTTTTGGCACTCCACACGTGATGCCTCGAGCGGCGTAAAATAGGAAACAGTGTCTTAGGTAGCACTAGGTTCGAGGTTCAGGTTATTTATGAGATACAAAGAGAAAGAATACAGCAAACTAAATACAATAAATTTTAAAATACTTCCTTTCAGTGAATCAAGTGGCCCGATAGACAGCGAGGGAGGCAGCACGCGGCTGGCGGCGTTGGTCGCCACCGGCGAGCCCAACTACCGCGCACGGTTACACGACTTATTGAGGAAAATGCCCGATTTTACTAGTGTTAGGTTAGAAATCATTAATATAATAATAACATATACAAATTTCTCAATTTTTTTTCTATTCATAACATCAATCAACATCGACTGATTATAAACTCTATGGTTGCAATCCTACACGATGAAATTAATTATCTATAATTTTCCTGTCTGGTAAGATAAAGCGTGTTATTGTGAATGATGAAATTATTCATTTATGTAATATACGTTATATTACATATTGTTTATAAAAATACTTAAAAATAACTTGCTTTAGGCCATCATCCGCCGATTCAAAAGATACACTATCGGAAAATGGCCACTCAAAAAGGAGTATTCTAAGCAAAGTGGCCAAACCTCGCCTCCCACGAGCAACTACCTCCGACGATCGCTTGTCTGACAAGGATAGGGAAGAACCGCAAGTGTTAGTTATTAAGTTGTACAACGTGGATGAACAGGATTATGTTGGTAAGAACCTATTAGATTTTTTTTTTTTTACTTAGATGTGACTGTGATACCACGAATTAGGCAATTTGTGGATTTATTAGATTTTGAATGTCTATATGAATAAGTGTGTAAATAGAGAGATATCCGCACATAACAGGTTAGGCAGAGAGAACCTGGGAACTTAGTGTTATGTAAGTAGTTTCCACCGAAACCAGTTAGTTACAGTGCCACGCTTGTACCTCAATGACACTACGGCTTTTAGAAAATATTTTATATGTAGTTATCTAATTAATATCTGTTAGGCATATGATGTTTCTTTAGGTTATGACAAGACTTATATAATTTCTTAACATATTCTATATATAATTAATACTTTTTTAACATTTCAGGCTTAGTACCAGAAACGAAAGTTTTAGAAAGTTACTACGGCGGTGTAGAACGGGAGTCTGAGGAAGGTGGAGCCCTAGCGCCGCCTGGTGTCGCTCCTCCTGTACAAAAACGAACTAGGTATTTTGGTTAAAAAATATACTTATGGTGTTATTATTTAAATAGTATAATTAAATGGAATAAGAAGCTGTCGACAAAGCCCTTTTTATATACAATTTAAAGAAAAACCTGTAATACTTTTTTTCCTATTAATTTTTGTCAAGTATTTAAGTAGAATTTTCAAAAATGTCTCTTTAATATAGTGATATCTTTCTCTTTATATATTATATGTATTTTTAAAGTCCAAGTATTAAATAATAACTTTTACGTATATAATTGTGTACAAATATAATATCCTGTACAACTAATTTAATATTTTCTCCTATAAGATTTTCCGTATCCCACGATGAAGTATCACTGGGCAATACTTCGGATAACCTGGAAGCTGTTTCGGAGGCCGCGTCCAACCACAGTGTAACATCTAGCCTGGAACTGGAAACGGAAGATCAAAATGATAATCTATCAGATATGGTATATAAAACTTTATATAAATATATTTTTAATTATTATTTCTATTACTAATATTTCAAATAACAAGTTATCTCAAACAAATAAAACACTATGCTTGTGGCAAAGTAGTAAATTTATAAATTTTCGTTTTACCAGGTATCAGCGAATGTGAGCGGTCGCGGAAGTCCCAACATATCTGGACGGGAAACCCCCTCGTCGCAAGTAACAGATGGTGATGCGGCGGGTGACGCCCCGCCTAGGCGGTAACTAATTATTCATACAATATATAATCTTTAAATTAATTTTTGGCTGGAAGCAATACAACTACAATAAAATAATTCAAATTTATTACTTATTTATGGGAAGTTATTTTGACATTAAAAGGTCAACTAAAAAAATAAAATGCCGTGACCACCCTGAAGTAAGATTTTTTGAACTACTTATGTGCATTGTTCACTCGGAAAAAATATATTCAAATGTAAAGAAAATCTTAAAATTAAATATGCGTCTACAGCTCACTTTAGGGTGGCTACGACTTGTTGTCTGTACTGGGATCAATTATGTATTAAAAATAAAAACAAATCAAAAAAATCTAAGTTATATACATGGTAATTTTTTTTATTAGTATCCAACAAAACGCACCAGTGAGTCAAGCGTCGAGTGCTGCACAAGCGAAGCTACTGAAACAAACTCGAAACGATATTGAAGACAAATTTTGTAAATTTGAAATTAAGGTAACTTTTATTTTAAAATTTATTTATTATTTTGAAATGTTAATGCCGTAATGGAGAATAATTCTGGCTCTGTACTTAACTATAGACAGGAACTTTAGTGACAATAATAGTGAACTTGAGGCCAGTCGTAGCTCAGCGGCACAAGCGAGTGACAGTAAACGCGACAGCTTGTGGGTTCGATTCCCACTCGAGGAAATGACATATTTAATGTTTTCATTTCTACGTTCTGGTGTCAAGACAAATCGCGTCGTTGGATTCAGTCACTCTATACGCAATGCTTCTAGAATTTGTCGGAAAATGGGATATGGGATTTTAATGGGAGCAGAGTGTGTTAATACTAGGTCCCCGGGTTCTTTCTGCCTACACTGCTGTTATATAACTGACTTTATTATAACAAACAAATGTTTTTTCTTATTGTTTCGTAAAATATATTTTGTTTTTTAGAAACTTCTAGAAGGCGATGAAACAGTAAGCATAATGTCGGACACGTGGAGTACAGACGTCTTAGCTTCTGATTCGGAGACCATCGGCGATTCTTGCGACCACACGCAAGTTGTCGCACAAGGTGAGTAATTTTATTTTAAACATACACCAATACAAAGAAACGGAAAATGTCCTTTATAATGCCTCTCTTATTTATTTTGTATTTAGGGGTTCAAATTTACATAAATTCGAGTGGAAAGTGGAGGTTCCTAATAATCTTTACTCACCCTGTTGTCAATGCAGGCGATGATGATAGTGAAATATATATGTGATATAACAATATTTAGCTATTGTAAGAGAGATAGGGGGATTTCGAAAACAGAGCATCAAAGATATTGGAAGAAGGTCGCGTGAAAAGCATGAGTACCCCCCGGTGGGCATGTATGAAGAGATTGATGACAATGGACGAGGCGAAAGAGGTATGTAGAGACCGTAGCGTTTGGCGCATCGTTTTCTCTGACTACCTCGCTAGGGATACAGTGTAGTTTCTAAAATTTGTGAAATTAAATTTAGTAAGATCTTTTTTTCTAGGTAATATAATAGTAATATTTTAAAATTATCAATTCAATACAAATATCTGAATAAAGAATACTCCTGTTTAAAACGTTGGGTTTACTATATGAACAGGTTCTAATGCAAACCATGTGATAGCACCAGACGCGTCGGAGACGGCCAGCGAGTCCGCCTGGAGCATGGACGTGCTCGCCTCCGATAGCGATCGGAACACTGAGGTGGGTGAGAAACAAAAGATACAGAGCTCAGTTGATTACAGATTAAAGAGACGTGTACCTTGCAGGTGGACACGGACGACTGCGTGTCGGTGGCGGCGCGCTCGGACACGTCGTGGCCGCGGCGCGCGTCGCACCACGAGCCCGCGCTCGCTCTACCGCTGATGTCGCATGCTTTGTCGGTTAGTGCTTGTATTACATTTTTTTGACTATATAAACGGTTAATAATGATTGGTTTTGAAATGAATACTAACAACATAAATAAGTTGTAACAAGCATATGAAGATTTCGACGCAGCTTGATGTGAGCGTATGGCTTAGTGGCCAGTGGTCAGAGCGCCTGGTTGGTTTCCAGGAGGCACGAGTACCACTACTTTCAATTTCTTATACGTTTTTTAAATAAGTAAAGATTTGTTATTTTGGTTATGTTTGTTTTTAATTATAAAACTTATATATATTTACAAAATATATTTTCCTACGAATACTTGTATAATTGTGTGAAAGATATGAAATAACATATGAGGCCAGCCGTGACGCCGCGGCACAAAGTGTGACTGTAGAACCGACTGGTTGTGGGCTCGAGGAGATGAAATATTTACTTAAATCTATATTTCCATTTCTAAGCGCGGCGTTGAATTCTGCCACTTAACACGCAATGCCTCCAGAATTCGGCAGAAAGTGGGGAACGGAG
>DWAN01001585.1:0-17369 GCA_018230445.1 Heliconius hewitsoni | reverse complement strand
GTGCGCTGATCTACTACTAATGTTTGTGGTTCTCTTCGTTTGTTTGAGAAGTAGATTCGTTCTTTTTTTTTTAATTTCTTGGTTAGCTTAAGTATATTGTTTTGTTTTATTCTGATATTATATTGCGTGTTACTTTTGATTTTGATATTTTTAAATATTTATTTTATGTTGATAATGTTGATAACACAGCTGATTTTGTTCAGTTTCTTTTTCTTCTAAAAAAGAAACTGAACAAAATCAAATGGAATAAATATTCCAATGTAAATAATTTCGTTTACTACGTTTATTTTTTAGTTAATTTTAATTAGTTTGGTATTTTTTTCTAATATTAAGAATTTTATTTCACTTACTTATCTACTATTACTCTTTCTACTTAATATTCTTTTTAATATTTAGATTTATATTTTCTTACTAATACTATTGAAAATTGAAAATAACTTCATAAATATATTAAATAAATATACGTATAGTTCAAGCTTGCGAAAGCTGCGCGGGTCCGTTGGTTATTACACATATTATCAATTATATTTATTTAATATATTTATTTATTATATTTCTATATTATACAGGCCAGCCGTGGCGCAGGGGCACAAATGTGTGACTGCAAACGCAACAGGTTGTGGGTTCAATTACTACTCGAGGAAATGAAATATTTGATATTTTCATTTCTTTGCTCTCTTAAACTTATATTAAACTGCATTATAAACTAAAATACTCTGCATATATTAAAAAAAACATGCACTTGCTTTGTAGATTAACGATACTTATTTCTAATAATGATTAAAGCTAATATATCAATATTTAATAAACAAGAATGCATTATTATCAATTATTATTATTAATATACTATCATGTTTTTATATGATCGATTGATAAGTAAAGATAAAGTAAAAAAAAATTGAGAGAAAATGACCTATTTCCTTAAGGGGAGTAATCAAAAGATAAGTATATTATGTTAGTAGTGCGTTATCATAATTATTATAATCATGTAAATGAATCAAAAAACAACACTGACTATATTAATAAATATCTATATTAATAAGTCAAGTATATTTTGTACCACTTTTTAAAGTTTATAGAGAAGGAGAGTGCAAAATTATATAAAAATACATAAAATTCATAAAATAGACAAAACACACCTAGCCGTAAGTTAGACAATATACGCTGCTGTGTAAAGTGAAATACAAGTTGCTATGACAACGCGCATGTTACGCGTCAAGAGATCCTCTGTTTAATTATGATAATTGTAGATTAGTACTTATTAGATATAACATGTATCCCAAATTTCTTAACAGAAATTTTTTACACTATATTCTACACATAGTAGGGTGGCAGAGGGAATCTAGTGTTAAGACATTCCGTTCTCCATTTTCCGCCGATTTCTGGAGGCATTGCGTGTTCACTGGCGGAACTCAACGCAGCGCTGTGTCTCAACATCAGAGCGATATTCTCTATATATTCTAGATGTACATTATTTAAATAGCTTTTATTGAGAATGATTGCATTGTAATGAAGTTACATTACATTCTACTATTTAAATAAGTTTCAATTTTAAAATAATGTGATTATTGTAAGTTTAATCAAATGTTTTTGTTAAGAAATATTTAATGATGATTTTAAATATTTAACAATAAATAAAATACTGTGGATATCGTGAAAGTTGCCTTTAAGTCTTTACACGACACCTACCGACTACGCCACCATTAGGCGCGTCATTAATTCTTATCTCATTCTACCCTACAACTCATTTGTCAACGTCATATAAAAAAAAGGCCGCATTGTACGGGCAGAGTCTCGCCTATTTACCTACAAGGCAAACTGATCCCCTGGAAATCCCAGGTCAAATACCTAGGCGTCATACTAGACTCGAAACTCTCCCTCCGGTCAGGAACAAGACTACATAAGTCTTGAGCAGGCTGTACCCATTCATACGCAAGCGGAGTAAAAATTCCACTCGGTACAAGCTAACATTGTACGAATCTTGCATTCATCCTATTATGACCTATTAGCTAGTGTCGTGTTCGCACACATCACCATAGACCTCCTTCAGAGGATCCAAACGAACTCCTCCCTAAATAAGGGATATTTTGACATGTTATAAATACATAATTCCTTTTTTTTATATATTTGTCAAGTATATTTAAAAGTCAGCTGTCAAATGAAAAGTCAAATAATTATTATACTAGAGACAGATCTTTAAGTTATTTTCTAGCAATATGAGTACCTGGAGAATGGCAGGATTAAAGTGAGTTCTAGATTCGTAAACTAATGGTTAACTTACGATAACTTTTTTTTACTTAAAAACCTAATTTTACCTACCAGTAATTTCACCTGTGAGTTCAGGGTCAGTCAGTAACGGAAGAGTTATGAAATAGCTGTGAGTTCAGTGTCAGTCAGTATAATATGATGATGTCCCGTTTTGGTGGGACGTCCCGATCTATAGCCCAAAAATTGAATTTCCCGAACGAGACAAGCATTGTTCCGCATTTCACGGAGTATTCCAAGTACTCTGAAAAATAAAAAATATTTTTCAGATTTTAATTAGTTACTATTTATTTATTTTAATTCGTAACAAATTTCATAGAAATAAAAATAACTATTTTCGTAAGTTGCGTATAATTATTCTGAAGACATAACTATCTTACATATGGTAAAACGTTTTTAACAAAATAACGTTTTTCTATTAAAACATTTTATATTGATTTCTATCACCATTGGAAGCTTTATTTAAAACTCAAAAAATGAATTAATAATAAATTAAATCCTGATTATTTTATATTTATGTCGGCGGGATTAGTATTACTATTACTACTGACACTTATTAAGTGTTTAGTTACGTGAACTATTCGAACATTGCCGCTAAGACTTTAAGAAGATCCCTGAAAGCTGAATTCAAGGAAGAAGCGCTAAAACGAGATCAGTCCATTATAAGATACTACTACTGGTTCAACGGAGAACAATTACGTTAGTTCATTTTTTTATTAATTTTCATATAAGCATTATAAATGGCAGTTAAATATATTATGCAAGTTGTTTTGACTCATCCCTCCTTTGCTCGGTAAGGGAAGAGCTTGATTTATATAGAGTATTCGTAATGTTTGTTATTTTGAGAGGGAGAATATTTAAAATATTATCATTGAACTGAGCGGCGTTACATTAATTGATTTGATTAAATGAAATCTCAATAAGGCCGTTGTGGTGCAGGGGCACAAGTGTGCGGAAGTTATGGATTCGATTCAATTTCTTTGCTCTGGTAACTGGTAAGGCAAAGTGGGGAACGGAAGTGTCTTAATGGAAATTAAGGTTCCTAGGTTCCCTCTGCCTACGTTGCTTTGTAAGGAATACAGTGAAGGTATTAAAAAATTATAACTTACGTTTAGTAACTAGCAATATTTTTTTTTTCAGCGTTGGGTGAAAAGCCAAAAATGGTAGTTGAAAAGGATAAGGTGTGAACTCGTCTCGTAAATAAACGTTAAATAATTGTAGTCTTTTATTTCAACACAAAAACGTAATATCCTCATTTTTTATGTTGTTAGAATATGATATTTATTTAAGATAAACATATAAGTGTAAACATAGCATCATAGGAAATAATAAAAATAGAAAATAAATAAAACCGTATAAAATATATCATTGAATAGGATAAATAAAAAAAAATGGATTTAGTAGTTTATAGTGATGAAACGATCTCTTTAAACTTATTCATAAAATATTGTTATCTCTTCTCTTTCTCTCTATATATAATAAAACGATAGAAAAGTCAATTCTGTACATGAAATATATAAAAAAAATAAAAATTAGGTCGTAAACATATCGATTACAGAAGCTAAGAAAGAATTCTTGTCTGTCTCTGTTGTTCTTCAATTACGCAAAAACTACCAGACAGAAATGGATTCATTTTTGCATGAAGATAGCTTAGGATCTGGAGGTAATTTTTTTTTTTTGGTGTGTCACTCCAGAGAAAATCAAGAGTTGTCCTCCAGGTTTTGAAATCTACACTCCCATGGTACTTTGTTTTACTCCTTGAAGACAGCAATCCATAACAGCAGTACAAATTGAACCTACACCTTGAAGCGCTCCTCCGCGCTTACATTCCACGTAGCCTTTTGTAGCTCCGCCGTTCTTGACGTGTACGTAACGTACATACGCACGAACATTGTAGACGACACGGCGTGTTGAATGACAAGTCTATGATGCATTCGTTGCCACTCATCACTTCCAGGGATCGCACTCGTATTAGTGCGCGTCCTAAACTATTGAGCTGAGCGAATGCTCCTTCTCCTAGACCTACAGCTTACACCTACAGGTCTCATAATTTGAGTAAATGGTCAAAATGGGACACATTTTGACCATTTACTCAAAAACTACTATTATATATACAATAGAGAAATGTTTTGAAAGTCACGCGCACAGATTAAATTCGACTAACCTAACCCAGCGCGTGCGAACAAAACAATAAATTTCACAAAATTTTCGCAATAACTTCGCAAAATTTTACGCAACATAGCTTCGCCCGGCTCCACGCGCCGCGCACGGCACGTGGCGGTTCCTAGTAAATTTAGTATTTTGAATATAAAAACGCGCAACAATTTTGAAGCGCGTTTCAAAAATTAGCCACTACTGTCACTCATACGAAATTAATAATTGTGCATCTGAAACACCAAATCTTATATTTATGACAGAACCAAACGATAGCGCGATCTAACTTACTCCTCGCGCCATCTGTTTGGCCCGTAACATATGATTGCAAATAATTCATTCATTTCTGTTTTCTATTATCTTATTTTATTAAAATGTACGTAATAAATTCTCATTTGACATGAAATAAAAGAGATTGACAGAGTAACTTTAGTGAACCTGACTCTTTAATATTTTATTTTTTTACTATTTTAATATTGCTTGAATGAATTGAATGATTCAATTTAACTTACCATACAGGTCCAGGTTCATTATTAAGGATATTTTTTGTTCAAAGCGGACTAAGTTACTATTTTACCCTACACAAATATATATAATAACTCCATTACAATGTAGAGGATATCTAATTTATTTTTAATAGGTATTCAAACAATTCGTATAATTATTTATTATTATATAGCAAAAAGAAAAAAAATATATTCAAATTCATAAAAAGAAACATATTTTCTTTATAGAAGTTAAATATTTTAAAATTGATTGTGTTCTACTTATTTTGTGCTCTATCGGTACCGGACGAACGCTTTACCTACTAAAGCGAAAATATTGATAATATTTTGCTCTCCGTCTTACCTTTCATTTTAGAATTATAAGCTGCCGTCGGCTTTCATATATTTTTGTAATTAATTAGTCATGTAAGCCCCATTTTATATCCTATTCAATAGTGTCGAAGAACACATACAAGAGTTGCAGGTTCATTTCCTACTAAAAAACATTTTTGCGTGAAATATTAAATTTCTACTTCATACATTAAAATCTTGTATCGTGGTAATTTGTATTAATATAGTAAAGTTTATCTACGCAGCTGTTTCAGTTAATTTCTTGTGTTTCAGGCAGATGTCGCTGTATTGTTTTTGTTGATCCACTTCAAATGAGTAGCCTCATCATGTACAATTTAAAGTATTTGGATCAGCTTCACGCCGTATTCCGCGTAAAACAGGGTAGGCGGAGGTAACTTAGTGTTAAGACACTCCGCTTCCTATTTTCCATCAAATTCTGGACGCCTTGCGAGTTGAATGGCGAAACTCAACGCCCCGCTTTGCCTCGACACCAGAGCGAAGCGAAGCGAATTTTTATTTTCCTCGAATGGGGATCGAACCCACAACCAGTCGCGTTTACAATCACACACTTGTGCCCCTTATGCTACTATTGACCTCAAGTATTTGTATGTTTAATGTAAAAAAAAGGGGGGAAATAAAAAAATATATATATAATATCATTTTTTTAGTGGTTTACGCGTTTTTCTTCATATCAAAGTAGTCAGACAGAGCTTAAGGTATTCTCTTTCCATTTGAATTCATGACGTTGCGGAACGAGTGTTGGAAATGAAAATAATTACTTTCCCCGATTACGGATCGAACCTATAATCTAATGACAGTTTTGCATATTTTTTTTCGGCTTCACTTTGTATCCCGTACACATCAGGCAGGCAGAGGAACCCACTCTGTAAAATAGTATTTTTTTTTTAAATCTATATTATTATAATTATATATTCTATTTATATTTTTTCAGGAAACCGAACCCACAACCATCACACGCACAATAAATAATAAATAATAATTTCACTTAAATGACGTCTATTAAGGGAGGATTCACTCTATTGACGGTTCGTTCTCGGTACAACCTCATATTATTGTATGAGTAATATTCGTATATGGGTGATTGGACCGGTAGTTGGCCGGAAAGGTAGTGCGCTCTTATTGTTTCTCATATAAGAATATTTTTAACAAACCGACCGAACCGAGAACTCTATAGTGTGAATACTCTTTAAATATGCCGATTTATTATAGTTATACATTTCTTTTTTCTCAACTACACGTTATTTCTCCGCTCTCCGCCCGAATTCGACACTTTATGTGTAGAAGCCGTCGTGGCGCAGGGAGCACAGTGTATGACAGTAAACGGAACAGTTTTGGGAGAATGGTTATATTTGAATTGTTTTCATTTGTCCGGTCTAGAAGACAAAGCGCGGAGGTCATTTACGCATTCAAAATATGCATGCTGAGTCTGGAAAACTCAACTACAAGTAAGTAACGGAGTGTCATAACATTAAGAACCCTTTGCCTAACGCGCTGCGCGCGATTAAATGCGAACCTGCGCTGTATAACGGAACTAAACGCCGCACAGCAACATAAAAAAGTGTACCTATCTACTAATAAAAAATGTACGGAATGAAAAAGAAAACAATTGTTAAGCAACCAATATCAGCACAATCGTCACTTACATGTTATCTTGGTTAGCAAATAATTAATGTTGTAATTGATTACTTTAATCCGTCCCCAAGTTTATGCAGGACGGTTGTGTTCCGCAGGTTCCCCCGCTTAGCTACCGTACCCGACTTCTTCTTATTATAAGTAATTAAACAAATGAACTCTCAGATATATTCAGTAGGATTTAAGTAGCATTAATTACGTAACGGCCGCCGTTTTATTTATCTATTGTATTTGCTTTTCTAGGCCGTCGTGGCGCAGCGGAACAGCGTCTGATTGTAAAAACGACAATTGTGGGTTCGATTCCCATTCAAGGAAATCAAGTATTTATTATTTTGATTCCCTTGCTCTTGTAACGAGACAAGGCGCATTCGGAAAGTGCGAAGAGGATGTGTCTTAATACTAGGTTTCCTGGATCCTTTGCCTACTCTGCTATTTATAGGATGCAACATGAAGCTAAAAATATATATTGTACCCAGATATATAGATAATTATAACGATTTCGAAACCAATATTTAA
Organism: Heliconius hewitsoni; assembly: GCA_018230445.1. NCBI lineage: Eukaryota > Metazoa > Arthropoda > Insecta > Lepidoptera > Nymphalidae > Heliconius > Heliconius hewitsoni. The sequence goes on along the minus strand of DWAN01001585.1, from coordinate 9,945 downwards.
AATGGCGACAAGCAAAGCCCGCTATCAAACAATATTTGGCAAAATATATATGCAATCAATCACAGTAAAGATAAGCCTTGTGTCATTCACATACGCGTATCTGTTCCACCTGGCGAGTACTTCAGTATCAAAATATGTAATTTTTTCACATTTCCACATAAAATAACAATAAACAGACAAATTTTTCATATTAATTTAGTATAAAAAAAATTATCAGTGTATTTAATACTTAACTTAAAATCTAATCATTGAATCAAAAGTGTAATGTTATTTATCTGGCCAGTGTAGAGGCAGTGTCAGTGAAGCGTTTGTACGGTAATGTGTTCCTTAACTTGTGGTATTACCACCACGGTGGTGGGAGTCGTGCTGGTGGCCGTTGCCAGCTATGTTAGTTTCGGTTTGGTGCCTATGCTGGTCAACAATATTATTAAAAGCGTAAGTGGACTTTTGCTTAGCTTCACGTTTCAGTTTATATTGCTGGGTTGGTTGAGAGAACTTGTTGTCACACTCCATTTTTCATTAGAGAACGAGTGTTGAATGGCGGAACTCAACGTCGTAATTTAAGTGATGTTTTTTGTTTTTCTACTCTGTTGGACTGATTTTGTTATGTTAATTATTAAGTAATCTCTAACCTATAATAGGTTATATATACATAGCTTATCCTATGTTTTGAATTTGATTCGATTTTTTATTAATTATCAAAGGCTGTTGGCTTCAATAACAGGAAATATAAAAAAAAAATAATATGAAAAAAAATTGGTTTTAGTTTGACTACAGATATTTTTTGTACGTGGACGTCGAATTTTATAAACAACGTACAATATCTTCATTTTTTATTTTATTTATATTAGTAATCAAGCGACGTTTTATATGTCAAATATTTAAATTAATAAAGTTATTATCATCAATGTGTTTTACATTGTGACATCTAAATCCAATTTTTTGACAGTATTCATTTCTCCTTTTCGCCTCTCTCGAGGGATTATTAAGTTTGGTAAATTTTATTCACAATTTCACGTGAAAATCGTTGTATAAAGTATCTATAAGGATGTATAAAAATTTGTACAATTTTTTTTTATCTCCATATACTTTTAGCTTTTTTGATGATCATAGATTTAGATTTTGACTGTCGTTTGATTGAAATTTGTAAAATGATCGTCTTATTAATTTATTTTACGTACTCTCACTTGCAAATACATAATTAACTTATAGTGGGTCCCGGACGGGAGCGGCGTGCTCTAAGTCAAATAATTTTATCCAAAATAAGAAGTTATGTAACGACAAACAATTTACCACCAGTTCAATAAAGTTAATGGCTTAGACCTAAAAAGAACCGGCGCAAGAAACGAGGCGGGACTTTTTTTTAGTAAGATGTAACATATAATAACAATATAATAATAACATGTGTTGTGAAGAAGATTCAATGTATATACACTTTTTGCATGTTTTTCCTATAATATTGACTAGGTGTCAAATAAGGAACTAGTATATATCCAATAATACACAAAGATCAAAGGTTACGTATCAAATAATCGAATAAAATGGAAAATTTAATTCGATCAGGGAATCAATAAAATTTTTGTAAAGAAGAGTGTCTTAACAAAAAGCTCTAGTTATTTATCCTGCGATATTTGAAAATAAAAACAAAAATAATAATTTTGAGGCACACGTGCGTGTCTGTAAATGCAACAGGTTGTGAGTTCGATGACCATTCAAGGAAATGAAATATTAGATATTTTTATTTCTTCGCTCTGGTGCCGAGGCAAAGCGCGGCGTTGAGTTCCGCCACTTAACACAAAAAGGCTCCAGAACTCATCTAAAAGTGAGGAGCGAGCGATAAAAAGAATAAAGTTTCTCTACAGAGTTGCTACATAAGCAAATTGTAACAATCGTGTAAAAGTTTCGTCGTAGCTCGATAAAAGCGTACGGCTTAGTGGTCAAAGCGCAAGGACGGTTTCCAAGAGGTTTTCTCCGCAATTTTCATATGTTTTTTTAAAATAATAATATATGAAGAGAAAATAAAACAAGTTGAAAATATAGATACGTAAAGAATATACAAACATATTATGATGTGTGCAATATAAATTAAAAATCGCGAACGTGATATCACGTAGGTCCAAGTTATATATCTCTATAAACTGATAGACGTAGTGCCAATTTCACTCCTGGCTGTTGAAGTCCTGGACAGCCTCATCTGCCAGACAAGCTATAATGTTTGGTTTCACAAGTCTCGAATACCAGTATCCAGTAGATAAACATTACATTTACATACTTTTTTAATTTAAAAATGTAACCAATCTTCTCATTGCGGCGGCGATTCGTTGAGTACTCGGGGCGGCGTTGAGTTCTGAGAGCAAAAGCCTCCAGATTTCGGCAGAAAGTGGGGAATGGAGGTCTTAACACTAGGTTCCCTCTGTCTACCCTGCTGTGTGCGGGAAACAGCGTGAAGATGATTTGATTATTAATAAATAAATACTTACGTTATATAAAAATCAGTAAATGCCTATTATGAAACATACAATTACGATTGAATTTACAAGGTTTTCTAAATTTTAAAACGTTCAAAAAAGATTTTGCTACAAAAGCCACGAATGGGGCAAAATCTTAAAGATAATATGAAGATGAATGGTAATCGATATTTACTTAAAAGAAATAATTTGTAATTTTATCCAGTAGTGGTTTGAGTAAGAGAATAAGTGCTATCCCACTGCTATGTGGAAAAAAATCTACACTAAGCGCAGATATTTGCTACTAAAACAAGAACCATCTATAAAATCCTATCCGATTCCTAATCCTATCCAACACCGATTTCTCAATACTTGAACTGAATATTTCTACAAATATCCTCACAAATAGGTGTTCAAATAAATAGCTTTGATTATGTGTTAAGAGATAAGAAGTATTAATTGTTGCTAGTTTCGCAACCACCACGCACCTAAGCGGACCGCGTGATAGATTAGCGCTATCCGTTATGGAATTTTAGAAGATATTAATATTTTAATTAACTTAATAGAGGATAATTTCCATATATATGTAAATGTTGTTTTTAGGGTCCCTCCCTATTACTAAGGCATCACTTTGCTGTCTGACTGTCTGTATGTCATCAGGCTGTATCTCATGAACCGGCATGGTTAGCTAATTGACATTTTCACAGATGATGTATTTCTGTTATCGTTAGAATAACAAATACAAAAAATCTGATTAAAATTAATTTAAGGCGACTACCATATAAAAACCGTGATTTGGCAACCATCCTAGCTCTCTGACCATATAACATACATACATTCTTATCGAGATCGAAATTCTTATACGCTCATAACTTATTTATGTTGTTAACTTCAATGTTAATATATAGAGAAGGCAGTGTTGAGACACTTCGTCCTCGACTCGATAGTGGGCTGAAGTCCATTTAAAAATAAGTGGTACCCCATTCCCTCTAAAATGCACTTCAGTGAACGCAGTTCTTTGTGCAACTAGACTGTAAACGCAATGTTGTCGGTTCGAGTTTCCAAATTCGTAGAAAAAATCAAATTTGTAATAATGCAACTTGGAAGAATCCATAAATGAATGTGGATATATCAGTGTGAGATTGATGCATCGTTAGAGTGGTAAGAACTGCTCCCGCAGACGTTGGACAGGTTTCCATCCATTACTTAATTTTGTATTTCATTGTTTATTTGGACTGTGAATGTATTTTTAAGTCTCACGCTGTATCCCGCATATAGGAGCGTTGGCAAAGGGTATTTATATTAAAATACTTCGTTTGTTTCGGCGTGTTGCGTGGCGGAACTCAACGCTGCACTCAATCTTACTTGAGCGGGAAAACGAAAATGAATCGTTCCTTCGATTGAAGATTTAACGTACAATCAGATACCAACTAAATTTTATATAACTTTTGAACTTTCATTTTTTTCTTTTCAGGAAGTGCAACTATTCAACGATACGGAACAATTCGAGAGATTCAAACAAGTTCCGTTCTTAGTGGAATTTAATGTGCGCATTTTCAACATAACTAATCCCAATGAAGTACTGGCGGGAGGTGTCGCTGTCGTGAAGGAAGTGGGGCCTTATAAGTACAAGTAATAAGCAATAATTATATATATTATTCCTATATGTATATTTTGTTGTTGTCTTCCGCTTTATACTGTACATGGCAGGGTAGAGCCGGATACTAGTGTTAAAACACTCCGTTCTTCGCAATTAGTGTTTTGAATTCGAGATACCGCGTGTTAACTGATAGAGTAATGCCGCGCTTCGTTCACCAGAAGGAGGAAAAGAAAGTAAATACAATATTTTTCAAGCGTTTGGTTCGAATTCACAACCTTCGTGACCGTTGACCTCAATTATTTCATAAATATTTTAATTTTCTTACTTAAGTTCAAAAAAACGTGATGTTATGATCTACGACTCATCACGCTAGGTCGAAATTACGGTAAAAAAATATTTTGATTTAGAAAAATTATAAAATCACACTATCTTCAAACTTTTACACGGTTTTTTAAATAAAATATATGCTATACTACCTTGTACAAAAATGTCATTAAGCATGATTATTGTTTGTTTGGTCTTAGCGCTAGGTTCTCAACGTTGCTATATGTGGGAGTTAAACTAAATTGATAAAAATTTAATAATTATTATTAATCATTAAATTATTAATTCCAGAGCCACACAAAAAAGAGAGATTGAGTCAATCGAAGAAGATACGATTTCATACCGTCGCGTCGACATCTTGGAGTTCGACACTGAAGGCTCTTATCCTTGCAGCGTCAACGATACCGTCACTGTGGTCAACGTGGCGTATCACGTAAGTACTCACTTTGTATTGTTTTAGCCGACTTTAAAAGAGAAGGTTGCCTATTTGACCTGCGATTTTTTGGATAATATATAAGTTTGAACCTGAATATTATTCTATTAAAAGGATCATTCAATTAGGTTTCGAAGCTCGTGTGTAATGTGTATGTACGCACTTCCACTTGGGAGCAGTGGCGAATGGTCAAATTTTTACGAAAGTTAGAAGGTGTCAAATAAAATAATAAGTTCGATCAGACTAACGGTATGAAATTTATGCTTAGTTTTCGCAGCCTACTGTGTTCTCAGTGAATGTTTTAGAATTTATTATTTGCTATATACTAATTATAAAACATGTGCAACTAGCCTGTTCGGTATTAAGATTAAAAAAGGTAACCTGATGGCAATGAGATATTATATGGAGACTTCGCCACTGTTGGAGATACGTACAATATAAGTACGTCGGTACTTTATAAGTATTTAAAGTCGTTTTAATTGTTTTAATTGTTTTAATTGTTTTAATTGTTTTAATTGTTTTAATTGTTTTAATTGTTTTAATTAGCTTGATTTTTTTGTGGTTCATTATATAACTGTACAGCCAAAGAGCACCGAGAGTGATAATATACTACTTCGTTAAATGTGCTTAGTTTTATTATTATATTCGTGGGTATATATATCTACAGATATTTTCCAGAGTGGACCCCGGTATTTAGTCGCAATAATGTATGTAAACGGTTGTTTATTTTTTTGTAGATTTAGTTTTTTTTTCAAGTTTCAGTTTCCAAGAGCCGCAGGTTTGAGTACCGCTACGTTATAATTTTTATAAGTTCATAAATAAATATTTTTCTTTCCTTAGTGTGGATAAAACTTCAAAAATGTAAAAAAAAAAACAATTTATTTAAAAAATTGCTAAACATTCTAAATTCTAGCTTCGAACTGATCGTTTTATGTAAATTATTTTTGTTTTATTTGGTTTTGCTGTTTTTTTTATTTCAGCCTCAATTTTTTATATTAAAAAATGTGGAGTGCGCACTAAACCATTCTAGGTATTGTCCATTTCTACGCCATGCACACTACCATGTACATCGCCACGTTAATTTTATAATAAACATTCTTATATTATAAAACGAATCAGAACAGAATCAGAATATGTGCATAATATAAGTGTGTTAATTTGAACGGAATATCTTAACAGTAGGTTCCCAGGTTGCCTCTGACTACCCTGTTACGTACGGGATACAGTGTAAAGCTAAAAAAATAACTACAATTAACTCCACCCAGAACTTTATTACAAAAATTCTTTAAGTAAGTTTTGAAGAAAGTTTTCCGCTGCGTGTTCACTGAAATGAAGCCCTGAGGCGACCTCCATACTTCAACCCACTCCACTCCACGTCGTTGGCAGACGACGCACGTTGTTATATATGTATTGTAGTAAATATATTGTGCATAGCTATAAAATACATAAAAAAAATATTTACAAATTTTAATTGACTTTGGTGGGCCAGTCGTGGCTCAGGGGCACAAGAGTATAACTGTAAACGTAACTGGTTATTGGTTTGATCCACACTTGAGGAACTGATTTTTTTTTATTGAAAATCAAAGGTCTACAAAACAGGCACACAATAAGTCTTAAATCTAAAGTATAGTTCCAATTTTAATAACTGTAGACCGAATATCAGTGATCACATAAACGATATACGGATCAGAAACGTAGTGTAGACATGCAATATAATTATAATAAACTATAAATTTAATGTTATTGAGGGGTAGTGCATATAAAGCTTATAAATTTACTTAGATAAATTATGGAATTAGGGAACCTACCCTACGGTACCTAATTCCGTTCCGTCCGAATCAGAGTATCTGCAGTCAAGTGACTGTGATTTGAATGATTGATTTTGATTTGAGATTCGCTATTACATCTCTCATAAAGGGCATGAAGGTCTAAAATATCTATGTCATTAAATTTAATATTATATAATTCAAGCGCATTGGTGCCCTGATACCAGCATTATTTCTATATTCTCGTCACTCGTCTATGTTGACGAACAATCCGAATATGAACTTTAACAGGTACTTGATAACATATTTTTTCAATGATATCTATAAAATCATATTTATTACGACATAAAGTAATATGGTACTGAGCTGTATGCTCGTAGGTCTAGAGGATAAATATAATGTACTAAACATTATATTTATCTAACAACACATCATAAGATAACAGACTGTGAGTGCATTTATAATGTATACACTTTCTTCTGTACCATTTCATCACTACTGATTAAGTGAATTAATTCCAAATAACTACGGTGTAGTAGAGATTTATATAAGTTCTGTTATTCTTGTAGTTATTATATGATCTCAGAACGAAGCGACTCATTTTAAACGCCTTATTTACAATGTTTTCACATGAATATCAAAATGAAGCTTGCTATCGAAGGGAATTCCTAAGTCTCTAGTTTATTTAAATCTCTCACAACGACCTACATAAACATTGCAGAAAATGTTTATATAGTTACTTTGAAACACCTAAAAAATTTAATAAAAAATAAGCTAGTAATATAAGCTTTTAGCTTCATAACCCAAATTTGAAGGAAATCCCTTTGTTTAAATATTAAAGATACTGATTAAAAGGATTATTCTGATAGAATATTTATACGTATCATACACAAGTATCTAATCTAAACTGTTTCCATTGCATAAATATTATTACGTATTTACGCATTTAATGCTTTTTATGGCCAGAAAGAATCTACCGTTTTAAGTACTTATTAGAAAGCATTAAATTGAAAAAGTTGATCTGCCAACAATTTTGCCGATTTTTCTGATTATAAAAACTATTCATGAATTTCTATATGTAAAATTATAAAGCTATCGTATTGTTTCATTTTTTCTATACATCAATTATTTTTTATGTACAGCTTAAACAATATAAACAAGTGTTACAACCTACAAAGCTCAGATGCGGTTTCAAATAGTTTGCATTAGAGTGGGTCGTTACATGTAAATCGATTTAAAATATGTTAATAATATTCGGTGACTTTGCTTCCTGACATGTCGTTAGCTAATTTTGGCCTCTTAGGTTTTATACTAGAGATACAAACCGTGAGAGGCCAAAGTAGTTAATTAGCCTTTAAGGTCGGTCCTCCTCTTCCGCGGGTAGAGCGGAGTCATTAAGGACTACGTTAAACTCGCAAGAGTAAGCTGCACACTGTATTACGGGCGCACAAAAAGAGGCTTATATTTTAGAATCGTAAATCTTGAAATATCGGACTATTTTATAATCGGAGGTTTTTCTATCATTATATAAATAATAATTTACAAATAATATCATACATTGAATTATATGCATTTGCATATGCAAACATGCAAAATGCATCCGATCTCTAGTTACTAGGTAACTATAATAAACTCTAATAAATTAACTCGCTTCTAGAGTATGTATGTTATTTTTGCCAATGTTTGTACTGTCATGGAGAGCGAGGTGTTCATTGCAAGCGAACGAATTAGTTAGATGTGATACGTTATATTAACTGCTGTGCGAATTTCATATTTTGTATACAAATTACATTTATAGTTTGCGAAGTCATTAGTTTATATTTATATCATACACATCGATCTCATTCATATTGCTATATGAATTTTATTCATGGCATTTTTCCTATAGTAATCCTATGTTATACATAATGGATAAAAAGAAGAAAGAAATCACAGGTTAGGAGGAAGACTCGCACTTGACTTGTTTTATATACATTTTAACTAAGTAATACTACTACGTAGTCCATACCTTATTTTAGCTTTATCAAAATTATCAGCTTTAATTTGAGGCCAGTCATGGCGCAGCGGCACGAAGTGTGACTGTAATACCGACTGGTTGTGGGTTCGATCCCCACTCGAGGAGATGAAATATTTACTTAAATTCCATTTCTTCGCTCTGGTGTCGAGGCTAAGCTAATCTAATCACTTATAAATTAGAAAAACAAAAAAGATACTACTGAACACCCAATGTACGACTATAAAAAAAAAGCGTAAATAAAACATCTTATGAGTTGCGCGAAACGCTATTCTCAATTCAGATAACCAATTTAACAATAAAACAACTTGAGAATTCTTTAATTATACAACTATAAATAAATATTCAAATTTCTTCTAAAGGTGATCACTTTGAGTGAGTTAGAGTGAGAAAATAAAAATACTTCAGCTTTCCGAGTAGGATTGAATCCACGACTGTCGCATTTATAGTCAGATACTGTGTCGCTATGCCACGACGGTATTTGTTTTTTTCAATTATTAAGATTATCATGTTTCCGTACATGGCAGAACGTAGATAATCATGTACTATAAGTATTTCAACAATTTTTAAATGAATGTTTAGTTAGATTATTTTGCCATAGTCATCACTATCTTCGGTAGTATAGTGGTAAGTATCCCCGCCTGTCACGCGGGAGACCGGGGTTCGATTCCCCGCCGGAGAGAATACTTTTTTAGTTTTATAATTCTTATATACTTTTTTATTTCCAATTGAATTATATTTTAATTTTTATTAGAAATCTTATAGAACTATAAAACATTATACGTATTTCATGCAATAATATATTTGTAGTACCAATTTAATGCGTTCTTATGTTGTTTGTATTGAGAATTAGATTCGCCAACCACATTGAACACACCAGTTCTTGTCCGATCAACGAAGTTAAGCAACGCTCCAGAATTATGTTGTCTCCGTTATGCCTCCAGAATTCAGCAGAAAGTGGGGAAGACACTCGTCTTAACGCTAGGTTCCCTCTGCCTACCCGCACACAGCAGGTGTGCGGGATACAGCGTGAAGCTGATAAAATCAGCTTTAATTTTATTTTATTTTTATCTATTACTTAAATTAGACTTATAACTAGACATAACTACCTCCAGATATTCAATTCCTAAGAGGGTCCAGGTATTTGGATTGTCTTTTTCTATACATTTAACTTAATATCTTAATACCCATTACAATTATACTATTGTACAATGTTTTATATATCGTAATTTTTTTAACGGATTGTTTTAATCTAGTTAAGGCACTCCAATTTTTTTTTTTTTTAATGTAGGAATTGCATATATTCTATATTCTACATTCAAAAGGGGAGCATTTTTCTCGATGTAAAAATAATTTTTCAA
>DWAN01001584.1:0-17370 GCA_018230445.1 Heliconius hewitsoni | reverse complement strand
TTAAGTAAATATTTCATCTCCTCGAGTGGGGATCGAACCCACAATCAGTCGGTTTACAGTCGCACTTCATGCCGCTGCGCCATGACTGGCCTCTAGTCTGTTGTATTTTCTCCGGTGGGAATCGAACCCACAACTTATCGCGTTTACAGTGGCATGCTTGTGCCCATGCGCCACGGCTGACCTTCTGCCATGATTTTTTTAAATTTTAATAATATTTATCGGTACATTTATTGTTATATAGTGTATATAGTGGTGCTCCTACTCAATTTCGTTTGCGTGAACTTTATGACCCGTTATTACGTTACTTCCATTTATCAATCGTTGTCATTTAAATCTTGACACTAGGTTCTTATTGTTCAATGAGAACCTAGTGTCAAAACACTCCGTTCACCGCTTTCCACTTTCTAAATTAAGTGTTGAGTTGCAATTCACCACCACACTTCGTCTTACCGGGACGAAGACATAATATCTATTCAATATAACTATTTTCCTAAGTGGAGATCGAATTTACAACCATCTCAATAATTAATAATTTAACGCATAACACAAAAGATACTACTCATTCATATCAAAAGAATACTACATTAGACTTTTTAAGTAACGGATAGAGTCTCAGTTTCCAAAGCACATTTATATAGACGTATCCACAACAGCCATCTCCTGAAAGAAAATGGCACAAAACAAAAAGCAGACCATACATACATATATTCATAGACACGTATGCACGATATTTTGCCATGGAAGTTTTACCTGGAAAGGATATCTGTAGGCGGGACTCTCGTTGTCATCCAATATTTGCTTACTTAACTCTCCTAGCTGTGCTTGCTCCACCGTGTGAATAGCATCCGTCGGTATTCGCCCGCGTTCTTTACGCTTCTGTAACAATGATTTTGAATATATTTTTTAAAAACAAATGTTCCTGTTTTGTAAAGTTAAAATATAGAGCGTTTTGTTTTGTTTTCAGACAAACTATATACATTTCATTAAGTGTGGAGATGAAAAGGAAGAACTAGCCAAAATTGAAGTATAATACTGTCTCTATATATTTGAAATATGACGTCACTAACTAATGAATTTAATTTTAATATTTCGTATATTCAATTTTTACTCCGAAGATCGAGTCGTCATATAATATATGTAGACAACTTAAAAAATTGCATGTAAATATTAAAATAATTATCAATTTAGAAATATATACAACACAAATACGAAATATTTGTAATTCAAAAATATATATACATAATGTAGTAGTAGTATTTGACTTTAAATGACTCAATCAAATGCTACCGCAGCTCAGTAATGGAGCGCAAGAGGATTTCCGATCGGAGAGGCGATTGATAAAATAACAGGAAACCGACTTGATCCGATTGCAGCGACAGTAGAGTTCGATACCGCATAAAATTGCAGATAAAATGGACGATAAAATAATTATTACATATTATGCATCAGGGGTTCTTATCTCTTGCAATATCGTTTATCTAAATTAGTATTAAACATTTAAAAACAATCTCAAAGAAGCGATTTAAAAAAAGGTTCTTTTATAATATAAAACTAATAAATCACTTATAAATAATGTACAAAATAAATCATGTTTTTGTGATGTTGTGATTATTTTTCTCATTTTATCAAAATAATCCTTTCAATTTCTCTACATGAAAAGAGCAAAATTTAGCTTTTTTTTAAGGTGAATGGGTTGTAGTGGTATACTGTTCGTGTATCACAGTGAAGGGAGCTTTTTACAAACAATTAAAACGTGGCAAAGTGCTCTTCGTTTTAACCGCTCCCCCAGGGACCGCAGGAGCCGGCGTGACTGCACATACATTAACGGACGAGGGTAGCTCGCCCTTTATCGTAACTGGTGATCGAAGTGCGTAACAATATTTAATAATCACTTTTGAAACAAAGAAACAAAAATATATAATAACAAAAAATATAATTTTATTTAGTACCTGAGTACTTGTTACCTGAGATTATAAATTATTTTCTTAATAATTTAAAATCTACCGTTTTCTTATCGTTCATATTCGCAAATGTGAAATCTGAATATGAATGAAAAAACGTATAAAACATGCATACAGTTATGTATAATAAAGAAACTTTTGAATTTCTCTTTTTGAATATAAACATGTTTTAGGCTTTGTATAGTTTCGTAGATAGCCAAGGTTATGCCCACTTGACTATATTGTTTACTACTGCTATACTTTATATAAACATTTGTCTGCATAAAGAAAAGCAACTTTAAATTTCTGGATCTTTTAGCAAGTCAACAAAAACTTCATTAAAATTTTAAACTGTTATGGCATTCACATTCACACGTATTAAGACATTTTTATCATCATAAATCAGATATATATTTTTTTTAAATTAAATATTTACAAATATTTATAAAAACACACGATAAATATTAAAAGCAAAAAAAAGCTGCTTCTGTACGTTAAAATTTCCAAATCCACAATATAAGTATTTGAAAAATGATTGCGATGTAATACAGTACAAATGCTTTATAGAAACATATTGGGAATATGTCCAATGTACGTAAACTTTTTCTTCTCAACAACAATAACATTTTTGTGAAAAACAGTTCATACAAAAACTTGTAAGCACTATATAACATCGTAAACCGATGGCTGAATAGGAACAATTACTTGATGATTTTAAAACATAAGCGAATTCCTTAACACTATCTTTTAAAACATCCATAAACCTAAATCAAATTAGACAACACATATTACGGTCAATTAATTCTTTAGAATGTAGACCATTTTTGGAATCGTATCTATAAAAACCGTTTTGCGTAGGTGGCGTAGATAAATGACCACGCAACCTTACATTTTATAAAAACATCACATTTAGATAAACTTTAAGAGCAGATAAAAAACGATGATAAAATTTATTATAGAAAACGCGAATATTTTAGAATATTTTTTGGAACTAATTAAATAATATTACCGGATAGAGGAAGAGGTGAACGGTCGAACGGCAGGCGGTGCAGGACTGCCGGGTGCCGCTAGGGATGGCAGACACGCCCAAATCGCGCATGCGTCTACTTACCCTCTTTCAGAATATTAGAAACTCATTGTGGGGTCCCAAAGACGTCTCTCAAAATTACACTCCCAGTGATGAAAATAGTATGAGAGTTTTTGGACTAGTTCAAAACGAGAATAGTCGATTTTCCCTTTTCTCGAATAAACATTTGCCTATATAATGCCTTTGTATATGAAACTATTTAGTTTATTAATATGAGTTTTAGCTCGCAAATTCATTCGCGTGAAGCGTGGTCTATGAACTAAACTAAAAACTAAAAAAACTATAAAATTACTATGAAACTAACTAACTACTTCGTATTTATCCGTTCCCATAGAAAATCGAGAATCCTCCCTTAGCTTCTTTGCATTCTATAAGGATCCTACCAAATTTCAGCTTAAACTGGTCTTTGGTGTTGATGACCAAAAGTCATTAAAATGTATCTTTTAATTATAGAAAACATGAAAAAGTTACAGGGATGTTTAAATAAAGTATTTTTACTCCACATCATATATTTTTATTACCATTCATACCAATTTCGATTTTTGGACATAAAAAATGCGAATCAGTAAACCCTCGGGTTTAGTAACAATTTCGTAGACAGGGTTGTAGATTGTACGAAATGAACTACAAACATAAGTTTATAATGCTTTTTTCCTGTAATATTAACATAAATATCCACTTTACGATTTTTTTCCTTAATTGTACTGTACTTTCTCACTTGTTAAATTTAATAATTGTATGTTTTTTTCTGTGCTTCAAGAGACTGTAAACCTATTTGATAACAATTTCAGCTTAATACCACGCGATGCTGAGATAAACTGTCTTCGACAGACGGACAGACAGGACAAAAAGTGATCCTATAAGGATTCAGTTTCATTTTTTTGAGGTATAGAACTCTAAAAGTACCTATGTATCGCATGAAGATTGGACGGAATCCAAGTCACTTGGCAGCATTAACCCGAATGTCTAAGATACGAATCTTAACACTCTTTCCTTATTATAAAATCGCAAATATTACTAATTTTGTTTAAATAACAATACACTACATTCCTTAAAGATTGGGACTGCGGCCAAACTTGAGGATAAAGAGGGATTTTTACAGAGTAGCTGAAATGAAGTGTCATAGTTACGATGTACTATTTAGTTTCAATTTAATACAACATAACCATATTTAGTTTCATTTGGTAACAAATTGTGGATCTTTTAATTACTAATTAAATATTTTAATCAAAATCACTGCTGACTGTTTACTTGAATCTACGCCACGTAGTATTTAGTATAAATCTGGGAAAACTAACAGAAAGACCACTTCTAGCCATATACTCTATAAGCGACAATACAATCAGCTCTTAAGGCAATATAAGTCGATCCCAGCACGATTGACAGCTGTAAGCCTAAGTTCGAGACCCGCAGGGGAAGTCCTTGCCGCCGGCGTCATCCTCTCAAGCAGCCACGTAGTGTTTAAATATAAGCTTAGGAAAGAGGGGATCCGAGTGGACCGACCCAAGAATAGTATGGTGCCCACCTTAGAAATTTTCCTTACAAAAAATATTTAGCGGAAAATAAAAAATAGACAACATTTACACGAACATATCTGTTCAAAGCTAAAGTTCAGGCCTCCCTCCAGAAAACATCTCTAGATAATAATGTGCTTACACTCTCTCGTGGGCAGAGTACCCTCCAAGGGAGGTTGCTATAGAGGCCAATGGGTCTAACAGCCTTAAACTCAAGTTCGAAAAGAACCACATAAGCCAGGAGTGGAGCCACTGTTCACTACAGCTAAACAACCCACGCCAACCATATTTCAATTTACGAAAAATAACAAGAACTAGTTACTAGACTATACAACTATTAGGTAATTCAATTCTTGATGTGAAATGACTGACTTTTTGAACAATATTGATTAATACCATGTAGCAATGTAATAAGCATTTTGTGATAGTGAAGATTTTTTTTTTTAATTCTTCACAACCACAACAGAAATACACTGAAGACTAATGAGATTAAATAATCATTCCTACAGAAATCGTTTTCTGTGCGCGCATATCGCTGGTACCAATTCCCTAACCTTATACAGAGAGGTCTTTCCCCAATGTCCTTTGCATCTGCATTCAAAAAATTCACTAGCGACAAAGCATTTACTCGCTAGTGAGGAAACTTAACTCACTTGCAGATACACTTATGTTTCTTTTTTTTTTGTCTTTTACTCACTCACTTGAGCACTCATCTACTTCCACTAGTTGGATGCAAGAGATTTTTTTTAGAAATAAATAAAAAATAAATATTTTAAAGTATATTTTTTACTCAATGATTCTTTGGTTCATGAACTGCATAAATTATGGCAAATTTACAATTGGGTTGATTTAATAACCAATATGTTATACAACCACAATTCAATATAGTTATTGTAGTATCTATAATCGCATATAAAACTTTGATTACATGATATAAACAATGACATGATCAGTATAAATATAAACAAGATACTACTCACCTTTCAGGACTTCAAATCCTTTGAATTAAGGGTAGCATAAAAAAAGTTAAAAATACTTTTAGTACAATGTAAAGACAAAAAAATTGCTGAAAAAAAAACGACATTTGTACTCTTATAACACATACATTTTATACTAAAGTTGATATAATATTTTGTTATAGACACCGAAAAATATTTACACTGTTAGTTGATTTTTCTTTAAATACAGAACCAAACTCTATATATTATAGTGATTGTTATGAGAAGAAAGAAAAAACAATGTATATTCTTTTTTACATTATCAATAAATAAGTATATATTTGAGTGTGTTGTGGTACAACAGGGCTGCATCTGGCTGTAAACATAATGCTGTGGATTTGATTCCTACTCAGGTAAAAGGATATATAAAGGAGTGTCTTAACACTAGATTCCATATGCCTACACTGTTATTACCATGTAATAAAGAAATTAAAAGTAAAAAAAATATGTATCTATTACAGCTTAATAAAAAAATTGTCATTATGGTCAATGAATTCATTTTTGATGCATTTTGATGTATCAAAAATAAAATTAAACATATTAAAGTAGAGTGATATCAGCGCTTCAGGGGTTTACACTGTATGACAATATATTATACACCTACTTTTTAATCTAATATAGGAACTATTTTAACAGCATAGTATCTGACTATAAACACAACAATGAAGTATTTTCATTTCATTGCTGTGATAACAAGACAAATGTTAAATTCAACCACTCATCATATAATATCCTAAAAATTAGGCAGAAAATTGGGAACAGAGTTTCTTAACACTGAGTTTAACTTTGCTTGCCTTGCTTAGGTGGGGTTTAGTGTGAAGCTAAAAATATTTAGTAAACTTATAATAAAACAAAATAGATGTGTTAGTAGTTATTAAGTTTCAATAATTATCTAATAATAAATGAATGTATTGCAAATGATATTTGTATGTATTATTTGAAATAAGTGGAATTAATAAATACATTTATTTAAAAAAGAAAAAGGTCGAAAGAAAATTATATTTATATATAAAATATAAGTAAATTTGAGTCTCTTAAAATAGAAAAAGCAAAAGTAATGAATATGACAACTCTATAAAACAATCTTAAAGATCCTTATTTCAGCTTCATACTTCCTACAATAATGATTTATTACAGGACACTTTCCTACTTCTTTCTCCACTTTCCACCTAACCTGACGACATAGAGTGCTGAGGGAGAGATTCAATACAGTGTGTTGTCTTACCAAAACAAAATAAAAAGAAATTATTAATTTTGTATGATGTGTAATTGAACTATGTTTACAGCCATACTTTACATACATCCCACTGCACCACAATGTTACAGATGACCAAAAATACAATATAAAAATCCATTAAAATATTAGGAAAAGGTAACAATCAAATTAGTCTTACCTGGCCATAAGAATCATAATATATTAGTGCTTTTCTTGTTAGCACAAACCAACGCTCCTTATAATTGACTGGTGTAAAAATCTTCTTATTTTGCGACCTCTTTATCATCAAACCTTCACGTATTACCTCGGCATCTTCTTCACTGCCAGCCATGTTCCCTAAAATATTATTCTGATTACTACGTAAATAATTTATACATAACAAATGCAATTATAATATGTATATACATACTATTGAAATTATTAAAGTTCGAATGAATCATTCATTCGACATAATAAACTAATTCGACATAATAAAAAATAGACCGGTTAATAGAAATCAAATAAAAATATTGATATCTACTGTGCACTATTATAAAAATTACAGTACATACCTGTTTTATATTAAGATCAACATAATATATTCCGCATTTTGAAAAGTCCAATTAGTTAAAACCTCTTTATTACTTTAATTTGTTCAATATCAAAAAAGTACATAACTTTATGTGATTTTTTCAAAGTTTTAAACTTTATTTTATTGTTAACTCAAAGTTCCTCACATATAAAACACACAAGTGACAAAACAAGTATAGACAAGATATTTTCAAAAAAGCTGGTTCCTCACTTATCTACTGTCATTAATACAGCTGTCCGTAAGTTAATAATTCTGATTTATAAGTACAATAAAATTATAGTAATTTCGAGCAAAAATTTTATGCAATTATTTTTATATTAAAATTTTATTGCTGAATATATATATAGAAGTTGAAACAAATTCTCTATTTATCGAGTAAAATCACGTTAAAATATAATTTATTATACATTTTACAACTAAAATCCAAGTCTACATTGAGACCCAATACAATAATTTTAATATGTAGTATATTTGAAATTATTTATTACTAATCACTTAAATCTAAAGTTAAGTTATATTACTTAATACTAGCGACCCGCCCGCGACTTCGCTCGCTGGATCTATATATTTGTTAAAGCAAGCTTGCAAAAATACAGTAGTGAAAAATACAATTAAATCTGTTAAGCCGTTTCTGAGATTAACGTGAACATATATTATTTTAAATATCTTTTATTGTTCTATTACGTTATTAACAGCCATCAATAATATTTTTTAAAATCTTACATGTACAGATTTTATTATAAGTAGATATTATTGTGAATTAACAAGCTAAATATACAAACATACCTACGAGGTAAGTGGGGTGAATAGACAAAACCAGAAAAGTTAATTTCAAAAATAAACATACTACTTTATTCCTATTTTGTTAAGGGACATTTTTAATATAAGATTCATCCATATTGACATAAACTTAAAGAAAGATTAAATAAAAAACATTTTAATGCCATCAGTCGAACTGTGTTAATTTGCACAGAATTTTTTATAATATAAACGTTATATTCAATGATAAATGACTGCCTTTTTTAAATTATGTGATTAATCACTAATCAGTAACAAGTTTCATGCCTTGGTGAGTACAGTTATAATTATGATTTCACAATGTATGGATATTGATGCAAATATTTGTGAAGTCATAATTATGTGATGAATGCTAGGCTAAATAATACTCCATAGATACGTTACTGGATTTTTTTTGTCAATATTATGTATCTTTTTAATTTTATCATAGATTTTTTCTATTTACCCCGTAAGATGAATCCATTCGATTATCCCAAATATAGTCTAAATAGAAATTGCTTTTGTTTTTGTATATGATAATATATTATGAAGTTAAAAGCACTTTTTTTAGTGTGTGGTACATGTAAAACTTGTAGTAATTTATACTTAACTATAGATTTTTTTAAAATTTAAAATTGGGAGCATTGTAAAAATATAACTTAAAATGCAAAAATTTTTTAATCAACTCCACTGTAATTTATTAACTATATTTATTTCGCACCATACTGTAATTTATTAAAACATAATTTCCTGTCTTGAAAAACTTAAATATTGTTATTTCAAAAGAAAAAACACTGTTATCATGCGCCGTATGTCTTGTAACAAACAATCCATTTATGTTATGTCAAGCAAACTAGTGATGTCGTTATAATAAGAATCGATTTATCAAAGCTCCTTAAGAAATCGATTTAAACTTCTCATATTGTCGTACTCAATCTTAATAGCAGACCAGAACACTTTTTACCTTACATAATAACAATAATAAAATATTATAGAGGTGAATGAAGTGAAGCTATAATAAGCTGCTTACACAGTATCATATATTAATTAAACGTTTTTAATTTAGTTTTCAACATATTACCATAATAAATAAGGGGCAAGGACACTACATAATATGCCATGAATATGCTGTTGAGCGATAAAAAATTACATTGGAACTATTATAAAAGATCTAAGTTGCTCTTAAAATTCTTCTCTTCGCTTAAAATCTTTCTGAAGTATATAAATATAATATATTTATTTTATGTTAATTTTAAATCGATGATGATGAAGGTCGATAGTATTCGTAAAACTAACTGTTGTACTTTGGAATTCGGACATCTCTAACTGACTGCAGCGTATTTGCAGAAACAATTTGTGAATTCTATATTTACTTGTTAACAGGAGTTTTTTATTTAATGGAAGTTAAACATATTTAATTATATAATTACATTTATTTTAAGTTACGTATAGAATTAAAGAATTAGACATGTCTTCAGAAACAGCTCAAGTGAGCTCGTTGCCTCTGCCTCCTTTGCAGTACATTAATTTTTATACTGATGAAAATGTACGAAGAAATAGAGCTCCATTGCCCCCGAGACCAATTCATGACTCTTACCAGATGTTTGGTCATACATTTAACGCCGATGATACGATTATTCGTTCATTGGAAAGCCAAGTATGTAATAAATTCTCAAGCTTTTAACTTATTTGCAATTTACCATTACTCGTTGTTTTGAGTATGCTGAATGCTTTTTTATTTAACAGGGTTTCCGGAGACTTTACCCAATGCATTTTGAACGGAGAAGAGAATTGAAGAAACTTAATCATTCTTTGTTGGCAAATTTTTTAGACCTTTTAGATTTATTAGTGCATTGCCCTGATTCTCCTAAAAGAGCTGAGAAAGTCGAAGATCTTAGTTTGTTATTTATTCACATTCACCACCTTTTAAATGAATTTAGACCACACCAGGCAAGGGAAACACTGAGAGTAATGATGGAATTACAAAAACGCCAACGAGTGGAAACAGCAATGAGGTTTGAGGCCTTTGCTACTTAACAGTATCTAGATAAAAAAAGAATAATCCCCTTTTTAATTGTGGGATATATCAAATTGTGTTGTATCATTTATAGCTTCACGCTGCATCCCTCACACTGCAGGGTAGGCAGAGGAAACCTAGTGTTAAGACATTCTGTTCCCCACTTTCTGCCGAATTCTGTAGGTATTGCATGTTGTGTGGCAGAACTCTATGCCGCGCCTTACCTCTACACCAGAGCGAAAAGGAATTATAAATTTAAGTTATCAAATGTATCCCCAGAGAGAGATTTAGCACATAACCATTGCCTTTCCATTTTAAGTAAAAATAAAAAAAAAGAAAGAAACAGTTGGGGCTAATTAAATGTTCCTAAAGATCCTTGTAAGAAACTTACTTGAGCTACTAGGGCTCTACATCATATGTTTTCAAAATATAATAAATAGAACCCACAACCTGTTGTCTTTACAGTCATATGCTTGTTCCACTGTGCCTCATCTGGCCTCGAATAATTTATGTAAATGCAACTTAAATAATAATGTCATTTTTTCTCTTTCAGATTTCAAAAGCATTTAGATAAAGTTCATGATATATTGCAAAACGCCTTACAAACTTTGCCAGACCAAAATGACATAGAAAGCAATTTTAAAGTACCCACAGAGATTCTTGAACACATGGATTGCAGTCCCAGTGACAGCGCCAATGCTGACCCTTGCTATGAACTTGATAGATTGATGTGTAATATTGTCGACAACATGAGATAATTTTTGATGTTATAAATTATTTTCCTTTAACTTTGTTTTATTTTTATATACTATTTTACGCAACTATCTTGGTATGAACTTTTATATTATATTTAACATTTTTAGAATGTTTTGCCATATTTAGGTAAGAAAAACACTTTTTTAAAAACTACAAAAAACAAAATTTTTAACATTGTCGGTTTTCAAGATGGTTAAACTATAATAATATTTTCATCAACCTACGTTGAAATTTTTATAGGCTTGTTAATACTAATTTATTCATCACCATATTGAGATTTTTATAAATTTCCGCTACCCAAAGGCAATTGCTCAAAATTATCGTTTGGCAAGAGTATGCTATTTATTACATATTTCATTCTCTAATTCTCAAACATTTGCGTTTGGTCGGTTTCCAAGATTCACGGGTTCCAATCCTGTTGAATTAAAAATTTTATACGTTTTTCTAAATAAATGAAGTCTCAATTTAATAATTAAAACTAATAAATTGTACTTATTAGTTTTGTTTAATGAGTGGTCGTGATTTTTTGCTTATTAAGTAGATCGAAATATGTAAAATAACTCAATAATATTCTGATATAGATTTTAGCAAAAAGAACTGCTTGTACAAAATTAAAGAATTATGTCTATTTTAGTTGATCAAGGACTGATTTATGGAAAAAAAATTCATTTCAGCATACTGTGGAGCAAACTTATTGGGCACCATTTTAATAGGGAGGGAGAAAAAAAGAAGATATTGTATTGAAAAAAATCATTTATTAATATAACGAAGATAAATCTTGAATTCAAATTCGTGGGTAGAATACTTCTTTATTTAAAAAGAAGCCCGATAAATGCCTGAAAAGAATAAGATATCGAAGCCCATAATATGACCAATGTTACTACAGGTGTGTCCATCTCCTTGAATACTAATTAAAATTATATGTAAAAAAATAATAATTAGACCATTATTTACTTACCATCAGGACTAAATCTGGCCGTGTGCGACAGCGAACAATGTAATTATTGGGCATATATGAAGAAATATTAAAATAAAAAGACTTATTAATAATACTCACGAAGTTTTCACGTCGACCCAGACATGACTAATCTAATTTGTATACATAATATACTTACCATTTACAGAGTAAACACTAATTTAATATTTCTATTGCATGCATCAATTACTAAATGAGAATTGTCCAGTTTAGAAGTTTCACAGGTTTCAGGAAGCTGCTATGCTGAAAAACTACAATACTAATTCCAAAATTTGCTGCACATCTGGAGCAACTGTAATTAAAGTCCTAACAACAAAGATTGTATGAACGAGGTCTTGCAATAAAAAAAATCTAATTTGAATATGATCCATATCATATTTTTTCGCTTGTAACCAAATCTTTGGGTTACATATATGCAAAATTTCTGGAACCTTTGTCATTGGAAAATGTTTTTGCTGTTTGAATTGCATAATTTTTATAAGTATATTTAATAGCGTCTTTTAAAAGGTGCTCCACTTTTCCAATTGTCCCTTCTACCGTAACCCCTTCCCCGTCCAGAGTTAGGCCCCGAGTAACGTCCGGTATTTGGTCTTGTGTTATTTAATCGTGAGCTATATTTGCCCGAGGGTGGTGTATACATTTTAAGGTTTCTATCGCCACTTCGAGAACGTTTTTCGGGTGATTTTTGTTCACCATTTTCAAATGTTATGGGGCGGTGCCTCTTTGATCCTGGTGACTGTTTTTCTTTCTCCTGCGTCTCATTAGCTGAGGAATTCTGAAAAATAATGAAATATATAAAAATTTTTATGATATTTTTACGTGCTGTGTATTTTATGGAAAGAAATTGTCCCAATTGGTAAAATATTTTGAGTTAACAACCAAAACAATGAACTACTTCAATGCACTGAAAAAACTGAAGAGTCTAGAAACGACAATAAATTATTCCTAAATTAAAAAATAAATAGATAGTAAACATACGTCTTTCTCAGCCTTTTTAGACTGGAATGATAGTTGCACTCGGCTCTTGAAACTGGGTGGAGTTCTGAATATGTCCCTTATTAAGGTGTTGATATTTGATGTTGTTTTCAACGCAGCGATTTTCAGTTTGTTCTCCTCTGTGTTGGCCTCCTCACCCTTCTTTCCCTAAGGACGGAAATATCTAATTACAACTGTTTTATTTTTAAATTATATGTATACATATAGTAAAATTGTAACTAACAGCATGGAAGATATGTGAACAATTGACATATATCAAATTAATAGAATGTTCTCAAGAAAATTCAATTCTGCACATTGCTTACCAGTGTGACGAAAAGGATGAATGAATAAATGATTGAATAAGTCACAGTATAAGTAAGACAGAATAGCTATTACAGAATAGAATTATAACAATACCTGTGTAACTTCTTTTAGTTTCTTTATATACCCTTGAGTGAGTCTTGCAGTGTATTGTAATCTGAGTCGTAAAGATTTTAAGCGTGCAGCATCAGCCCCAAGGGCTTCAGGGGCTTTCCTGCATAAAGAGTGAAGGGCAAATAATGCACATTCTACATGGGAAAATTGTAAAGAAGGTGTCATCTTAGCATCATCAGTTTTACTTTCACTTTCTTCTTTGGTTGCATTTTCTTCTTCGGTAGGTGCCTCTGGTAAATAATTCTAAAAAAAAATTTCAAAAAAAAATATATATGTATTAATACTTCAGCAAAGTATAATATTTTTAGTTTAGATTTGTCATATTTTTGACACAAAGTGTCGTGTTTTATCACATCATAGGATACTTCTATCAATGCAATAAAACTAAGTTCAAGGGTGATCTACATGCCATGACACTGAAATTGAAGAGGGCTGGCCACATATCTAGTAGACACCAGGACAATACAAGCAAAAAGTGGCTTGGCTCTTCCACAAAAAAATAAAGAGGACAATAATGTAAAAATGGCTGGTAATAATTGGATTTCCAAAG
Source organism: Heliconius hewitsoni (assembly GCA_018230445.1). NCBI lineage: Eukaryota > Metazoa > Arthropoda > Insecta > Lepidoptera > Nymphalidae > Heliconius > Heliconius hewitsoni. The sequence goes on along the minus strand of DWAN01001584.1, from coordinate 3,555 downwards.
TCCAAGACATAACATTGTGCATGAGATAACTACAATTCTGTACAAATGGATAATGCTAAATAAATAAAATGTTTCATAATATTATAATGTTAGCATTTAATTAGATATTTAGCTCCATAGTGTATCTCGCATTTAGTAGAGAAAGGAGGATCTAGGGTAATACACTGTATTTTAGTAATGGAAGTCAACAAAATGAAAGTATTCCACTCCCCTGAGTGCCAATATATTATGTGTAGATACAATAATATCATTTGAATTGTAATAAAACTTACCAATAATACATCATAAACAATATTAATTTTATCTTCCACTTTTTCCAATTCACCACAATGTTCAGTAATTTCAGCAAAAGTCTTTAAAAGTTCTAGTTTTAGATCAGTTCCCCCACCAGTTGCCGCAATGTCACTCCATTTTTGAAGAACATGATCACAGAATATATTTACAAATTGTGTGGAATCCACTTGAGCCTAAAATTATTAAAATGTAATAAATTTAAAAGTGACATACATACATTTATAATGTTATAAGCTTGTTTTGAAGTAAAATGAAAACATAGGCACAAAACATAATCTTATTTCTTTTAATATAATTTTATAAAATTTTCAATTTTTTAAATATATAAGAAACATTAGCTTTCTGCTAAAACAATTAAAGGTCCTTAGGTAAAGTACAGAAATTGAAAAATTACAAATTTCTTTTATTGCTGTTTTGAACAGCTGGTAGTAACCAGAGGTTAGTTTTTGATTACATACATGTTTAGAAACACATACATAAGTAATTTTAAAGATTTTTTTGATTCTATATAGTAGTATTCAGTCATAACAATATTTATAACTGAATAGTATAAAGTCATATGACACTGTTTTTATATTATAATTATGTTTTGTGTTTCTTTAAGCTTTAAATTAAGTACATACCGTAAAAAATGGCAAAGCATGTTGTGTGCATTGAATTAATCTGTCAACATATTCTGGATCCTCTGGATGCCAATCTTCAGGTGTAAACGCCAATGCTGCTATGAGTTGAGTTAGCTCTTTCTTTCCTGCTGGAGTTTTTCCCAATCTTGACCATGTCAATAAATCCATTATATGTTCAAATTCTTCAGCAACAGAATCCTAAAAATGTTGTGATAATTAATATATATTTACATACTAAACTTATAATCTTTTTTAATAAGTCCACATGGGTGCATACATGAATGACTAATGCAAATCTGCCTTATGCATATGTGTATAAATAATGATAAATGTTAAAAACATACATTAATATAGTAAAAAGTTTATTAATTGAAAATATTTATTTTTTATATGAGTTATAATTTAATGAATACTGTACAATCCTTTAATTCATTATTAATATCTATTTTGTTCTTATGGCATTCAGAATGTGTCAGTTGAGCACTATTCACTTAGCCAATGTCACATTCAATATTATCAACATGTATGTTCATGTAGTGGGATTTGGACCCACACTTCTTGGAAACATTTTTCATCATTCACTCTCTTAAACCACTTGAACACATTCTTTAAATTATTTACTTATTCTTACTGTGACATCCTTACAGGGTAGGATATGCAGAGTCAGTTTATTTTAACTATGTTTATATATCCTACAAATTGATCACATCCCCACAGCATTCTTCTCTCTATCTCAATACCCACATTTTGTTGCAGTACAAGCACTACATTATGCAAGGCCAAACATGTAGGTATGCTGATGTTTTTTTTTGTTTTATCTTTATACTCAAAAAGACAACGATACCATACAATACAATAGTGTTAATTTCGTTACCATTCGTTCATTCATGCTCTGCTATTTTTTGATGCCAGAGCATAAGAATCAAATCCACAACCATACTGTCATGCTAAGACATGGCCTTTGGTAATCATTCAATGGAAAGCTTTTAAGTGCAGTCCTTTATGATTGAGAAACAAAAATGACACCATCAGAGAAAATATGGTAAAAATAGTTTTTATAAGAATAACAGTAATATAGTATTTTTTACAGTAGAAGCAAAGAGGTCCTAGTGTTTACAATGCTTTTAAGGACAATAACTGATGAGTAGCAGAAGCCAACACATATTAGGAAAATAAATAATTGGGGAACGGAATGTCTTAACACTAGGTTCCCTCTGCCTACCCTGCTGTATGCGGGATACAGCTTAAAGCTGAGAATCAAATGGCAATAGAATATATAATCTTGAAATTAACACACTGTCCTACTACTTTTGAAAAGTAAAAAGCATGAGGATCCCCCGGAGGGTATGTAGAGACCATAGCGTTTGCTGCGTTCTCTCTGACTACTCCGCTAGGGATAAAGCGTGAAGCTAAGTAAGTAAGCCCTACTACTGCACATTATTAAAAAAATAGTGTACCTGTAGAATTTTCTTTCCTTCAGCTATAATAAGGTCTTCAGCTTCTTTGTCAATGATTTCTCTTCCTAATATTTTGACTTTTGTGGCTAAAAACTTTATACATCTTTCTCTGACCACTTCATTAGGCACTTCACTATCAGTACTTTGGTGAATTTGAGAAAATAGACCTGTTAAAGTACCTTTGGGGTCATTTTTAAGGATTGTCACTAAAGAGTTAGTGACAATGTTAATTTCAGTTACATCTTCAGACTGTAATAATTGGGCTAATATATCAGCAATCCTAGTTGTGTGTTCTTTATTATTTTTACACATTGAAGGTAAATCTTTTATAGCTTGTTTACGAATCTGAAATTTTTATATAAATAAGATATAAAAGTTTGATTGCATAAATAAATTGTGTAGCAAATAGTTAAAATGAGAAATAAAAAAAAATTACCGCCACGTCATCATCTTCACAAAGATCAAACTGAGCTTCAATTGCTTGATCAGCCAACTTTGGAAAACTATTGAAGAATTTTGCAATAAACTGTGATGCTAAACGTTTTTCTTTTTCGGAACCTTTAACGGCAGCAAGTATTTCCAGATATTCTTTTTCATGCTGTAAAACATTATTAAGTTATTTATTTCCTAGTATTCATTAATAGAACAACAAGTAACATAATTGTCCTGGAAAAATTGTTATTAGGTTACCTTACAAATGTCATCCTTGGCATCAGCTAGAATGCCGTAGTTTTGATACAATTTTTCGATATTATCAGAAGACATTTTAAACTTATTTTACTTCAGCTTTATAGAATGTTATAACTTTTATAATATTCACCACGCTTCGAAAGACACACTATCTAAGAACGTCGACGCTCACTATACCCACTTCAAAATGTTCAAAATGCTTGAAAAGTTAATGTAACAGACAACAGCTAAAACATATTTCGATAGTTGTACACAGCACAGATTATAATCGATATTAATGGTAGCATTACAACAGCGAATACGAATAACGGATACGAATAAGTATCGAACAACGAATAATTTCTAAAATAAAAAAAATGTAGCTATTTATTTTACAAGCATATATATGATTATAATAAAGATTATATTTGTGTACAAAATTAACAGGTTACATTTTTTTTGAAAAAATAATGCTCACTCTATAAGAAAAAAAAAAAAAAAAAAATCAGCTT
>DWAN01001583.1:0-17372 GCA_018230445.1 Heliconius hewitsoni | reverse complement strand
TCATCTCCTCGAGTGGGGATCGAACCCACAACCAGTCGGTTTTACAGCCACACTTTGTACCGCTGCGCCACGACCGGCCTCAGGTGATACTTCTATATACAATAATAAAATACCTGCAAAATATGTATTGAACTATATTTCAATTATTCAAAACACCTTGCAGGATGCTCTAAATCTTGAACAATCCTTTAAGCTTCGGTTTTTGCGAACGCATTGTTAACACTTGCGCAGGCGATTATTTGACAAGGATCTTTCTCTGAATATATGGTAAAAGGTGGTCTACATTTTTGGGAATAGGGTAAAGTCACCCTAATATTACTGTAGCCGTCACGTTGCTTAGCTTTGCTTGATTAAGGTTAAAATTAACTTCTTTAATATATTTAGTTGAAGGTGGCAAAGTAATATACGCTTAACTCTTATCTATAAACACGAATTACTTCTAAAAATAATAAATAGAAAATTTTAAATAGTGTCTAATGAGATCATCCATATTTTTCCGTATAAAAACTTGAGTACGAAAACAATGAAATTTAAAAATATATAAAATAAAGAATATATTTTGTTAAGCAAATATAAATATTTATAATTACATAGCGGAGAGTAGTGTTGTCATGCATAGGCCGTCGTACCCTAAATCGATTAAAAGGTGTGTTCTAGAAATGGGTTGAGTGCCACACAAAAGTTTCATCAAAAGTGTTTATTTGCGAAAGCATCTGCCCCATGTGCTACAAATGGACCAATATAACTACTATTCTATACTTTAAATAACTCTAGTAGTCATTTATTAAAGGGTGAATACATTTTACATCATTTTACATTGCGTGACATGATGGATAGTAGAAAAGTAAAAGATGTATGTTATTATTACGAAAATGCTTTTTATTTCAGCTTCACGCTGTATTCCACACACAGCAGGATAGGCGGAGAGTTCTAGTGTTAAAACTCTACGCTCCCGTTGAGTGGCGGAATTCAACGCCGCACTTTGCCTCAACACCAGAGCATATTGAATAATTATTTTTCTTGCTTTATGGTCTAGCCCACAACCAGTCGCATTTACACACAGTGCCCTTGCGCCACGACTGGTCTTAATATTGTTTTGCCTTAATATTTTCTCTTTGTGCTTTTTCCTATGAGTTTTCTTTGCAAATTATTTACTAAATTCATTATATTATATTACTACAAGCCCACACGAGGCTTCGCCCGCATACTACTTATAATACTATTATTTTGCTGCATTTACCAACAGATTGATTCGTTCGATCATAAACAATTTGTTTTCATAATTCTGAGAAATTGCAAGCACTATGTGGCTGCTTAAGAGAATTTCATCGGCGGCAGGGCACCCCCTGCAGGACTCCAGTTTAGGTTTGCGGCCGTATATTTACCTCTATCCTCTATTGAGGATTGATTTATTTTTTGCACACTTTCACATTTTCTGCACAATTACATGCTATAAAACCGAAGCTTATCTTCATTAAATTTTATTAATTATGAATTACTTTCAATCGTAAGTTTTAATATACATGTCATATAAACATTAGTGAAATATCACGTTGCAATTACGATTTTTTTTAGATATACGGTTTCGTGGACTTTTTTTGGAACTAATAAAATACAATATTTCTGTCATACAATATACTTACATATATTTAACTTTTTTTGCAGCGCACGCGCTTAAAGCACACTAAGATTTAAAACGTAATATCATATAGCCTATATCACTTTTAAGGCATGTAGCTTTCATACCATACATTCCAGATCCAGAGATCCTAGCGCTTAAACAAACAAACAAACTCTTCCGCTTTATTATATTATTATAGATATGTGAGTCGTGGCGCATGGGCACAAAAGCTGGAATAACTTTATAAAAGCAGTTTAGCATGCATTTTTAAGTGAAGATTAGCTTATAATAATTTATATGGACTTTTTTATAATAATTTCTTTCTACCCATAAATAATAAAATTCTTAGTCACAAACACAAAAAGGGAATCGACTAACAGTACACCTAACAAGCTTTACTTAATCTTTTCCGTAATTACAGTAAAACACCGCGCTGTAAACAAATAACAGCGAACAACGAAACTGTCGCAAGTTGTTGTTATTGCGAACGTTTCGGAATCCACTACCTCTTTTAATAAATGGACAAATACAGGTAAAAATTCGCAAAAAATATGCCAATGAAAAAATATGCGAATGCTCGATAAAAGACCCGGTGAAAGTAGTGAAGGACCAACGAGAACAAATAAGGTTTTTTATTATGTCGATGTAGAAAAAAAATCATTTCTCCGAAATGGTCGGCCACAAAAGGGTTTTAGGTTTCATAACGTTTTTGCCATTGTGAAAGAATACACAAATGTCATATCCTGTGGCGAGACATCCATTTTAATTTTGATATTTTTTTTTGTGAGAATCATTGGTACATACGTACATTTTAAGTAAACAGATTTGGTTCTTTAGGTCGTAAAACTACATTTATTATATATTTATATAGGAATCGTTGGTTGCTAGTTCATTTCTCCGTCGGGAAGAATTTGTGAAATACTCTTTTTTGGATACTTTTGGACGAGAAAAATGATAGAAAAAGATAAATAGAAAAGGACGTGAGATTTAATTAAAAATATTTTTGTGTATATAATATATATGCCCATATAAATAGGACATGTTGGCTCTTTTCAGAATTGTAGCTACTCTAGTAATAGGCTTTGTAAAAAGGTTGTTATGTGTAAAATAAAATTATGTGTAAAATAAAATTTATATTATTAATTCTATTATAATATAGAATATTATATTACCATGATTTACTTCTGTAATTGTAACTATTAAATTTAAACTCCCAAGTGAAAGCATTTTGGGGCCAGTCGTGGCGCAGGGGCACAAGCGAGCGACTATAAACATTTACTATTTCTATTTCTTCCTATTTCCTCGCTCTGTTTATTGAGTTTCGCCACTCAATATACAATGCCTCCAGGTCAGGTGTCTCCTCAGCGAAAATTGAGCGACGGAAATCTCTTAACACTAGGTTCCCTCTAGGATACATCCCGCAGAAAAGAATCTGAAGCCAGTCAGTCGTAGAAGAGAAAAAACGCGCAAATTTTTCTTCTAAAAAAAAAATTGTAGTCCGTACTTTTCGCAGAATTTTCAAGACATTATTTAGTGTTAGGAGAGTGAAAAAAATATATTAATTCGTCCGCAAACTGAGAGCAACCGTGCTTACACACAGACATTGTGCCGCTACACCACGACGGTCTACCTTAATACATCCATAGTACATACAGCTCCAATAATAACTATACAAAACCTCAAATCTGACATGAAAAGGTAAAAAAATCGCTATAAATAGTATATTGACAGTATAATCGCGTGTTTTGATGGACAGTCACCTTTTGTGCCCTTTGCACTGCACGCGACGTCACCTCACGTCGAATACTATAATATTTGAACGTTTCTTTCTTTAATATGTTTCTTAGAAAATTTTATGTTGATTAGTTATGTGTACTCTTTTGTTACTATTTACTTTGATTTTGATTATAAATATGTAATAATAATATTGATAAGTCGAGGAGGAGTTGCATGTTGCCTTAGATAAAAAAAACAATTGTCTATTATTTTTTTTATTTCACAATCCTGTTACAGAAATAAGTTTAACCTATTGAATTTTTAAACCTTAATTTTAATAGTAAATGCAAATGATAATCTCAATGGGCTTCATTATAAATTATTAAATTAAAATTTATAAAAATTAACTAAAGAAAAGCTTTTGTCGAAAAAGCTGTACTTAGACAGCTTTATGGACAAGAACTATTATTTGCTACTTCACATATAAAAGTAGACGAAAATATCATTATATCATTATTATTATAAATTAAATTTCCTTACTTTATTTGTGACGACAGGCTTTCTTATCTTATAATTGATCATATTATTTCTTCACGTCAAATTTGAACCTATAACGACCATAAAGTCCCTTTAATACTATGTGAAAGTAGCAAATTACCCAAAATCCCATACGTCTAAAAGACACTCAATTTACTTATTTTAAATTAAGAACGATACAAAAATATATAGAAATGAAACATTTTTTTTGACAACAGTAAGACAAAATGTTAAATAGAATGTAAAAATATAAAGTTAATTCTAATATATATAATTAATATTTCATATAAATGCATCAGCGGCAAATTATAACTATTTGAGCGTTGGAAATTGGCTTATCTTATTACTATCTTAAACTATATATACTCTATAAGAAACCCAAAAAAAAAAACAATGTACGTAGCTTACGTCAAGATATTTTTCTTTTTATTTTTGACATTGTACGACGTTGAAATCTATAAGTTGTCAAATAATCTTACTAAATGCAGCGACTCTCGCAATATTAAAACTAACAATTTTAAGTAAATACAAATTATTTTGTATGAAGAATGCTTAAACAGAATAATGTTCGTGAGATTCTTCAACTTTGTAATACTATTAAATAAGCTAAAAGTAACTTATAAATTAAAAATCAGCCATAGCGACCTATATCTAAAATAGCCTATCAAAAATTTTTAATTACCATTTAAATAAAAACAATAATTATCAATTCTTTTTAAAATTTTCCATGTGTAACTAATAATTTTGCAATAAAATTCCATTGTATTTTATATAATTTATACAAATTATATTATTTTATAGATATAAATCGAAATCTAAGCCGGTACCGCCGCTGAGGTAGTCATAGAAGTAAACGGACATTTCATCTAAAGCTTCAAAACGTGGATCTGAGATTGTCTCTTCGCGGACCGATCTTGCTGCTCTTGATAGCGATCTGTAAAAAATATAATTGTGATTATGTAATGTTTTATTCGTTTTAGTTTCATGCTGCATCTTCCACATATCAGGTTAGCCAGAGGGAACCTAGTGTCAAAACACTCCGTTTCTATTAAGACATTACTTTCTGCTGAATTCTGGAGATATTGCATGTTAAGTGGCGGAGTTCAACGTCTAATTATGTTTTTGTAATGATACATTTAAAAAAATAGCTTTACAAAGTGCAGCGTTGAGTTCCTCACCCCAACAGTCTCAAGACGCAAAATCTCTATAGTTTGGTGGAACGTGGGAAACGGAGTGTGTTAACTATTTCTTCTTTTTTTGTTTATATTAGTTTTTTTTCCCTTTTTTTGGACATATGATAATGAATATTAATTTTTTCATAGAAATGTTACCGCTACACATATTTAAGGAGCTTTTCTTGCTATAAAAGCTGTTTGGCAAGTAGGTAGTCTTCACCTATATTTTTTTTATTCTTACCTAAAGTCCGTGTCAGTATCGAGGTCATCATCAGCAGCGAAACGTTCACGTATATCTTTCATAATACACGCTTCAAGTTTCTTGTGCTGTAAAAACATAATGAAATAAATAAATAACATATAAAAATATATAAATAAAGATATCATTTCTATTAAAAAAAATTTAAGACAAACCTTATAACAACGGAAAAAGAACATAGGCTTGATGAGTTCTTGAGACAGCGGCGCGTTACGTTCGATCTCTGGTACACATTGCTGTAAATATATAAAATTTAGATTTGATTTAATATTCAAATATAGGTAATAATGAAATTTGAAGCCGTCGTAGCGCAGGGGTACAAGCAACCGTAAATACGATTGGTTCTGGGCTCGATTCCCATATGTGGAAATGAAATATTTAATATTTTTATATCCCTCGCTCTGGTAACAATGCAGAGTGCGTCGTTGAGTCCCGCCACTCAATAAGTAAAGAATTCGGCGAAAAGTAGGAAACGGAAGTGTCGAAAATGTGCGGAATACAGTGTGAAGTTACAAATAGAAGAAATGAGGAAGTCTTCATTTTATTAAGACTAATTCCACGTAACAGAAAATAATATTATTATAATATTAAAAGTATAACTACACTTATATTATTATTAATGCTAAATATATATCTAGCTACTGATATTATAAGAAAAGTTCCACAAGGGCTGATATTGAATTTGCGATCTTTATAACAGGTTAGGTACATTTATAATTGAACCGTAATGATGCTTAAAAAGTATGCAGTAAAATGCATAAAATATAAGAGAAGAGAAATTGTGAAAGTTAAGGAAAAGTTAAGTTGAGACCGGTTATGGCGCAGGGACACAAGCTTCTGTCTGTAAATACCACAGATTTTGGCTTCCAGAATTAGGCGGAATGTCGGCGGGGAGCGGAGTGTTTTAACACTACTCTTCCTATGCTTGCGGGATACAGCGTGAAGCTGAAATAAAAGAAAAAAGAAAGGAGAAACATTCACTCACCGAGAACTTTTGACAGAAATGCACACCATCTTGTATATCGCCCTTCAGTTGACTAGACACGGGCAGGTTGTTGATTCTTTGAGCTATTTGTTCATAGTTAGGTTCCATGTTGTGGTCCAGATAGCCCAGCTCTTGAACCACGCAGGTAATGTTGCGGGTTCGGCCCGGGTTACTCATGTGAGACAGCATCTCAAAACGATCGCGGATGTTGATGTCACGCTGTAGTATTAAAAAAATTGTTAAAATATTGGGGGAAAAAAGAGGGAACCTAGTTTTAGCACACTACATTCCCCACTACTTACAAAATATTCGAAAATGTAATAAATTTTTTAAACATGATTTGAATTCTCTCTTTTTAGGACAGTTAACTGTTAATAAATATGTAATATAACTATAACTACATGATCAATTATTCCTTTAAGGAAACTTCATCTATTTGTTAATTTGTTATGGGTTTGATTGTCATTGGGGGAATTAGATATATAATATTTAATTTTTTTCGCCCTGGTAACGAAGCAGTGTGCGGCGTTGAGTACCACCATACAAAACTGAATATCTCAAAAATTGAGGGGAAATTGGGGAACGGAGTGTCCTAACTTTTTTTTTCAGCAAGAGACTTAAAACTAAAACTTTTAAATATAATAAAAAATATATTATATGTACGTGCACACACATATAAATATATATAAAAATTACTTACAGAAATTCTGTTATTCTGCTGGAAATACGGTGGCTGATAGAATCCCTGTTGGTATTGTTGCTGCTGATACGTGTAAGGGTTGTATTGGACTCCCGGGGGGTAATACATAGGGTTGAGGGGGAACTGGTAGTACGGTTGAGGATACGGCCTGAATTGATTCGGCATTGGATATGGGCTTGGCAGTGCTGGCGCTTGGAATGGCTGGAAAATATTATATAAAGGTTATTTAAATGGCTAAATATTTTTTAATTAAAAAAATAAATAAATAGATTTCGGAGGATTACGTAGTGGATTATCTATCTGTAAGTAAGAAACAGAAACACTACTTATATGCGTGCAGCTTGTTTAGTTTAACCTCCTATTCTATAGCAAAGATATTTTGTAAATAATGTTAAAAATGTATAGATTTGAAATTCACTACATTGCTGTAATTTTTATTATTGTATTTTTTTTCAGTCTCATATTTTTTTTATTAAAAAATAAAATCGATTTGATTAAGTAGACATGCCGCTAACCTAACCAATAAAAAAAACATATGTAATAAATTCATTACGTAATAAATGACAATTTAAAATATAATTTAATATATTAAAATATATTTTCTAAATAGAATCTTAATAAAAGATAAATACTATATAAAATAACAATTATTGGTGACATTTTATAATTTAAATGTAAAATAAATGTAATTTTTAAAATATTATTAAATGAAATAGTTAAAATCTGTAATAAAACCTAAATTATAAACGAAAATTAATAATAAATGTTCCACGACAGCGTTACGTAAGCTGTTATTTCGCAATATATTGCATAGCCTCTTTAGCTCAGTGGTAGAGCACTGGTCTCGTAAACCAGGGGTCGTGAGTTCAATCCTCACAGGAGGCATCCAAACGCGAAAGCTACTATTTTGCTTTTTTTAATTGTTGATATTATTTTTATATATTGATTTACTTTTTTTAATTTTATTATTGTGTTATTATTGTTTATTTTTTTCTAGTACGTAACTTTAGTAAAGCTAAGTTACATAAAATGATATTGTCCATTTTTCTTTTTAATTTTATTAAGTAATTATTTATTACTTCGTAATAAAATTGTTATTTTTTATTTTACATGCATATAAAGACAAATCGTTTTTTATATTTGATTATTTTTAAATAAACATATTAATGACACTTTTAGTTAAAAATATAATTGTAATATTTTAGTTCTTATAATTATTTTACAGAATAAATTATTTAAAAAAACAATACTTATATGCGTCGTATTTGAATTTTTTTAGTGCACTACAAATACACTTTCAAAAGAAACGTTTTAAATTTTATTTTAATATCAATAACGCCTTAACTTTAAAAAAAAAACTATATAACAAAATAAATTCACTATTTGTTAATACATTATTAATTATCCAGCATATTTAGTTTACACCTACGTAACAATACATGCGATCATACAATTTTAAAACAGCGCCATCTGTTGACGTAATATTAAAGTAGTAAGAGATCAAATTAAATTCAAACCTTTGGGGTTGATATATAAATGAAACGCGTCGAATCACTATACAAATAATTATTTCTTATACTTAATTTAGCAAAAAAAATCTATAATGACTTACCCGTTGTTTTAACATATTATCGAGCATTTGCTTATGTGACAAAATCTGTGGTACATTTTCTGGGACAGCGCTATCTGTTGGCTTAGTTATAGTTTGAGTGGCCGGATCAGATTCAAACCCTTGTGGTAGATTAGCAAGTATAAGCGAAGGAACACGTTGAATCAGCCCTTCGCTAACAGATGGCGGTGACGAACACTTTGCGTACGCTTCCTTCATTTCCTGTCGCACTTGTTTTACTACGTCCGGTCCGAAACAACTTTCGTATATCTGTAATTTTTTAAATATTTTTTTAGAAACTAATTTGAGAAACAAACCTAAACACAACGTTGTCTATATAATCTTTGCACAAAAACAAATTGTTATCTAAAATTATGTATATAGAATATCTATTCAACAAATATACAAAGGTGAAAATAATTAAAACAGTAAAATTAACGATAATTCCGGATTAATAGTGTATAGTTCTCATAATTGTCTGTATGGTATTTAATTAAGTGATTATTTTACATTTAGGCTTAGCTATTGTTCAAACCAAAGTTATATAAAATCACTTTATTGAAGACTGATTTAATCCTGATAGTAATATTAAAGTATTATATATATAAAATATATATTTTATATATATAATACTTTAATATTACTATCAGGATTAAATTCAATAATTTAGACAAAACCGATACCAGCAGTCGTGGCCGAGCGGTTAAGGCGTCTGACTAGAAATCAGATTCCCTCTGGGAGCGTAGGTTCGAATCCTACCGACTGCGAAATATTTTTATTTTTTTAAGTTTACAAGTATTTTTTACAATACAAAACAATTTATTTACAAACAAACATACTAATAAAGACTGTAAAATCATTCAATTATTTTAATACATTTCTTAAGTAAAAAAAAGAGAGGCTATTTTTGGGGCCGCTGTGGGTTCGATTCCTATTCGGGGAAATAATTGAAAATTTTCATTTTCAAATGACAAGGCAAAGTGCGGCGTTGAGTACCGCCACTCTAAATGCATTATATTGAAAACAAAATTCCTAATACTTACTTTCATCATAGCATATTTTTTGAAGAATTTGTCGTCGCTGTCAGCCAACGCCAACGCCGCGAGGCTCAGCAGAGTGAACAAAAGTATTCCGTATCCCATTTTGTACCTGACAATAAAAAAAATCTATGTTAAAGCGGCAATTAAAGTTTATTTTAAAAATTCAATTGTAGAGGTTAATTAGATAGAAACATTTTGTTTGTTTTTCTTGATTTTTTTTTATATTTTATGTAATAACTGACTTCAGAAATAACTTTCTGTCGCGGCGCGTTAAACTCTCTGTTCTCCACTTTTGCATGCATGTTGACAGATTGGGCTTAACGCCGCGCTTTGCCTCGACACTAGAGCGAGGAAGTGAAAATATTAAATATTTCAGATTCCCGAATGAGAATAGAACCCATAACCAGTCACGCTTACAGTCGCACGCTTGTGCGCGCCTGCTCCGCCACGACTGGCCTCTAATTTTAATGTAGGTAAACATTGTTAAAGCTGATCTAAGATATGTAAGTATTTTGATCATTTATCTTATTATTCTAATTCTATTGAGTACCACATAAAGGAAGTAACGAACATGCTATCTTGATTAACCTAATTGTTCAAATTCTGTATATTGAGAATATAAGATAAATTGAATTTTATTTTTCATAATATTTTGAGATAAATATTCTGTAATTTATTTAGTTTGCTCAAAACATAATAAAATAATTTAAATGTAGTACCTGTGAATGGATAAAAAGCACAAAATACCTTCGCCAATATCATTTTGTATGGATGACACACGAAGGAATTTGTACGGTAGGTTCGCAAAGTTAATCGTACGGACTACTACGTAACTGTTAAGGATATTTTAATGTAGGGTGCTGTATCCCACACATGGCAGGGTAAGCAGAGGGAACCTGGGAACCTAATATTAAGACTCTCTTTTTTCATTGAGACATTTCTGTTCTCTACTTTCCGTGGAATTCTTGAGGCATCGCGTGTTGAGTTGCGGAACTCAACAACGCGCTTTCCTTCATTACCAGAGCGAGGAAACGAATATATAAAATATTTCATCTCCTCGTATTTGGAACCGAACCCACAACCTGTCGCGCTTACACTCACACGCTTGTGCCTCTACATCATAACAGCCAAATCATGCTGAAATGATCGCTGAATAAAAATTATTATAATATGAATATAATTTATATACCTAATAATAATATATCCTTACATTCAAACATATGTTTAAGCAATCGCGAACAACTATCTTTATCGTATATATAATTTAAAGCCTACAATTTCCATTTTAACTTAGCGGTGGAGTGGGCGTGTGTTCTTAATAAATCGAAGGCCAGTTCGTTAACATTGCTGGTTGGAACCGTTAGGAGTACATCAGGAATTATTATTTCATTATAGGTAATTTAGTTAGTATGAAGTATTCAATTCGGTTTAGTTATGCTATTGCATAATAGATGGCTCTAATTGTTTTGGTGAATAGCGAAAAGGCTTTTACGATAAATTAATTGTAACTTATATATAATTAATATTAGCTAGCTTCACGGTATGAGATGCTATGTATATAGTAGGATAGGCAGAAGTACCTAGTGTTAAGTTGCCCGTTTCAAACGTTTTTGCCAAATTTTTGATCTTTGCGTTTATTAGTAGAAATCAACGCCACGGTTTGTCTTGTTACTAAAGTGAAAAAAATAATTAATTAACTTAAATGAAAATCGATACCCAAACTATCGCCTTTGCTTTCAGGCACTGAGCCGCTGCACCAAGACGGCTTTAATTATTAGAAATGGTCTATATTTATTTGACACCGTCGTATTGGTACTTTATTTTCATTTCACAAAATATGTAAAAGTATGTGCAATTTTAACATTACTTATTTTTGTGATTGTTTATATATCAATAAAAAAAAAAAAACGAAATGTTTGAGCTTTATTTAGCGATTTCGCCAACGAAATTTTGTTTAAAGTTGATCATTTAGCTGACGTGTGTAAATTTGACAGTTTACTTTGTGAACCGAAGTAATTAGCAAAATATGCTGAATTTCATTTCCTCCCTAAATTATGTTAAATAGAAATATATTAAGTATTATAGATTTACGGGCTGAAATAAATTCAAAGTTCAAATAACTTAAGAATTTAAAATTGTTCTATTTGAGGCCAGGCGCCAGTCGGCGCGGAGGCACAAGCATGTGATTGTAAATGCGATAGGCTGTGTGGTCAATTCCCACTCGAGGAAGTCCAAAATTTATGTAATAATTTCATTTCTTCGCAATGGTGATAAAGCTAAACGCGGTGTTGAGTTACGCCACTCAACACCAATGCCTTCAGTTAATGGAAACGGAGTGCTTTAGCACGTTCCCTCTGCCTACTCTACTACGTGTGGGATGTAGCGTGTATTTAAAAAAATACTCCACGCGTAAAGACTGCCGATCTTAAAAGTAAAAAATTGTGTTTTTAAAAGACCCTGATTATGCCTCTGCCTATAGTATTCCCTTAATAGTGTATAGTTCTCGTGTATACATATTATTTCATTTTTATCCTTCCACTGACACGGCAAGCATTGTTTTTTGTAACACATTAAAAAAAAAGGTAACAAATTATATTTAATGTGCTTAAAAAATTTATAAAATATGAAAATAATTACATTATTTTTATTTATGTATTACTTTAAAACTGATAATATATAATAACGTTTTTTCTACTGGTCTCAATCAAAAGCAAAAAAAAATAATTATCGCTTATCTAGACGACTCTATATTTATCTACATCAACACTAATATATATATAATAATGATAGATAGTATACTTTCAGCTTTCATCTATGCACATAATAGCATTGGCAGAGGGAATCTTCAAACCTAGTGTTATGACACTCCGTTACCATTAAGACACTTCCATTCCCCGCTTTCCGTTAAATTCTTGTACTGCGTTTTGAATGGCAGAACTCAACGCCGGACTTTGATTCGTAACCAGTGTAGAATTAAAAATATTAAATATTTAATTTCTTCGAATAGAAATTGAACCCATAACTTGTCGCATTATTTATTTGTAGGTATTATTAATCATATTATAACATTCACTTAGTCTAACTTTCTCGTGAGCCACGAAGACTAGATGTTTCCATATAAAGTCATTCATTATCTTTTTACAAACGTTAACGGTGATCATTAATCGCTTAAAACTATTTAGTACCGTTTCAGCCATCAGTCTAAAGCTTAGTTCCATTTTAATTATAATTGCTAATGCATGTTGGTTTATTGACTTCTTCGTAACATATTACGTACATTATTTACTTACATATATATATGTACTTAGGGCGTGTCCTTAGTATGTTATATTTTATGTATAGATCGAGGATGGTTTTAATTTTTAATCTATACAGTATAATATAATATATTTGAAAAAATATATCCGTAAGTTAAAATCGAGTGTTTTAAATTCTGGCTTAATATTTAGACGAGACATATGAAACTAAATACTTTGTATATTGATATTGATGTATAGAATATTGGCAATTTCTAATTATACTATGATTTATTAAGTTATTAGTTTTAGTTTTGAATATATAATGTATCTAAATGCATATTTTCTTTTCTTTAAGAAATAAAAAAGAAAATACCTAATTGCGTAATGGAACATATTTGCTTCTAACTATTTTATGACCACAACCGTAATTTTCTATCTCTTCCCATCGACTCGCAACTCTAAGTAAAGCTACTTAGAGTATGAGAATAACATTACTATATATGGCTTACTTGAAGTAAGTTAATTACAACAAGTTAAATTGCATTAGTGAATTAATTTATAGAAGTTAATACTTAGATTGACATTTTAATTTATTTTCTATGACAGCCATTATTTTTTTACAATCTGCTATTAAGGGCAGCTGTCTTTTAGATTATGAGCGTAATTTATTGAGTAATCTATGTTATTATTGAGTCGCCTTAATGTCTTGGAAAATCCATCATAATTATATCGCTGCTCGTCAACACAAGATGGCGTCAATGGACATTTACTTTTAGGTGTTATTTATTTTAAAGAGAACCTTCATGTTTTTTTGCCGCGTACCAGATCAGACAGAGGGAACCTCGTTCTACACTTTTCGCCTAATTTTTGAGACATTTCGTAGTTGTGTCGCGAGGAGAGACGTTGCGCTTTGTCTTGTTATCATAATGAAGAAATGAATTTGATAAATAAATAACTTTGCCTTGCCTGCTGTAAACAGAAAGAAACATGAAGCTGTATTTTCCCAGTCTGGTTATATATATAAATATACGAATAAGTCAATTTGGGTGGGTCAGCAAAGTTTCTTAATAATTAAGTTTCCACCATCGTTGTTTTTCATTTCATCGTCACAAAATATATTATTAATTTTAAATAGGCACGTTAATGCCTATTGCAGCGTTTATATGGCATAAAGGAATAGGCACGTTAATGCCTATCGCAGCGTTTATATGGTATAAAGGAATCTAAATTATTACATATTAAATATTATTTCTTACTGATCTCTTTCTATTTATTTACTGTTTTTATTATTGTTTATGATTCAACCCCAAATATAATAAATAATTATTTGCCTTTAGTTCTACTATCCGTCCCAAGATGGCGCTATCCAGGGTCAATGGTCGCTCGAAGCCTTTACAGGCGCATCTGCTACACTCAACTTGCGTAATGACCACATATTTAAGTTTTATTTTATTGTAAGTTGCGGTTTACTTAATGTGGATTATATTTTTATGGCATAATATATCAATGCATTATCATGCATATATTATCATATAATTTATTAAAATTTACAAAATATAATAAGAAAACGTTTTTTTCGTGGCAGATCTATATGTTTACTTTGTAACAATGCAGGAGATGCATATTTATGAAGAGAATTAGATATTAAAGTATTTTTTTGATTTTATGCGCTTTGGTAATGATTTTTTGTAACAAATTTGAAATTTAAAGCCATCCAACCATTTTCTATTTTCTACTTTCCAATTGCCTACTTTTTAAATAATATTTTTTTAGCTGTTGTTTTATTTTTGTTGATCTATAAGTTATCTAATATAAATGTTATACATAGTAAATGATATTCTGAATACGTTGGTTGTGACATACGGACAGACAGACATAAATAAAAACTTTATAAGCATTCCATGTTTTAATATTCAGCTACGCAATCCTAAAAATATAACATTAGATACCTATTTTCCACGATACGATCTACTTAGGTACAGTACTCCTAATAATAATATTTTTATAAACATTATAGTTTAGAAAACACAATTTAAACAAGAAGAAAAAAATTAAAATAAAAAGCACACGGCTGCTTTGTAAAAAAAACAAAGAATCAGCAGGTGAATGGTCGGTAATTGTCTAAGAACATAAACAACAACTATAGAAATATCACGTGCGGCATCTTGAAATTACATACAGTACACATTGTGATAAAAAGTGTTTATGGAGTTATGAAGAAAATGATATAATTATAATGAATTTTCCTTTTCCCGTGGGATTACTTGTATATAAGAGTGGAATAGCTGTGAAGTGGAAAATAAGAAAAATATTTTTCTAGTGTAAACAATTGATAATTTAAAATTAAATATAGGATCAAAATTAATAAAAAAACCTGCAATTAAAAATCGAGAATGTCGTTTGACTGTAGATGCGACGATGTTGGGTTTCCAATTGGGAGGATGATTTATTTTCATTTTTCCGTTCAGGTTACAAAACCTAGAGGGAACCTAGTATTAAAATATTCTCGAGGTATTGGATGGTTAGTGGTGGATCTCAATATCGCGCTTTGTCTTGTTATGAGAGCGAAAGAATAAAAAATATGAATAAATATCTAATTCCCCCTAATGGGAATTGAACAAATACAACCATCGGGTTTACATTCAGTTGTACTTGTTCTCCTACACCACGACGGTCTCAAAAGTGCCTTGGTGAGCCTATATGTAGATTACAGCGTGAAGCTTATAAAAAGAATAGAGCTTATGAATGTTGCTAAAAATAAAGCTAAGTAAAGAGTAAATAATATAGCCCTTATTTTTACTCTTTATATCTGAAGTATAAGTTTGTTAGCCATAGTGGTTAACTTAACATAAACTTGAAAAACTTTACGTTCCTAAGACAGAAGTTATGAAAAATCGGGAAATTGGGAATAAAATTTCATTAAATATGGAAAATTTGAAGTTTCATAATAAATTTCCCATCTTTCGCATTTTACAAAGTATTCTGAGAGAGTATATTCCATGTTGGACATCAGAGTCCAAAACCACATGTTGCCTTATCACACTAAGTAAGTATTGTAAAATCTTGATATACCGTTTTCGTCACCTCAAGATCAATTTCGCAGTTAAGTGCGGCTTATTAACACGGGCATCCGAAAATATAAATAAAAAAAAGAAACAGCCTTGTATACCCCCGTATTCTCCCACACAGCAGAAGCGGTGAGAGTAGGCTATAGGAACCTATTATTACGACATTTCGTTCACCACTTTCACTTCCTTTTTTTGATCACTTCCAATCAATTTTGAAACATTTCTTGTTGAGTGCCGGAGCTCAACACAAAAATAATTAGATTTATTTTCCCCACAGAAAATCGCACCTACAATTCATCAACCTTTTTCATTTTTAACCGATTGGACTTCCTACTATACTATTATATACTATATATATATATACAATTTCTTGTTATTACGCTACTACCGTATTAAATATCGAGTTAAAGAGAAATTCCTAACAAAACCCAGTGTGAACACACACATACGAGTATAGCATTTCCACTGAGCCACAACATTCTGTGGTCGTAATTTACCACCGTCACATTGAAGCGAGCCTTTTTGTAATCATGATGAAACAAGTTATCTATTTTAAACGATACGTGTTTCGTAATCCATCTACGAATTGAAGCGTTATTAATATGAAAATGATTGACATAAATAGATGAAGTTTTAATTGGAGCTCCGTGCTTATATTGAAGATTCGATTTTTTATTAAAAAATAATATGTATCAACAGTTATTTGACATATTAGTGTTGGTTTTTAATCTCACAATTTATATATGTAAATAAACATATTGATATGTATAAATTTCGTTAGTCCGTTTGCACGGCATTGATTTTTGCTACTCAAAACGCAATGTCTTTGACGACATCGAATGAATTCGATGAAATGTGAAATGTAGCGTGTCTTACCTCTAGGCCCCCGTTTCCTACCCTGATGTGAGGAAATAAAACCTGGTATAGGGCAGACGGGACCTTTTCAACAGTAGAAATTTGTATATTGGTCAACAGATAAATCATAATGCATATATTATGATTTATCGATTAAAAAGTGCTTACTGTAAAACATTGGTTTGTTTTACCATATATATACCATACCAATTTCTTGCCAATATATTCCTATCTTCTTTTTAATTTTTTCCATGTATTTAAATCTTAATAATACTGAGGCAGTCCTCTCTCAGGGGAATGGACTATTTTCATTTCACTCTTTTAATAAGACGAAGCGTGGCGTTGATTTTCGCCATTGATCATCTCTTATAACGAGTAAATGAAAATAATTCATTACTTCGAGTGGAAAACCAACCCACACCTATCGGCACAAAGGAGACTGAAATGATTGCATATATTCTTGGGCCCAGAAGTAAAGAGATGAAAATGGTATAATTTAATAGATCCGGACAGGTATATCATTTCCTCCCTGAAAATTCTGTCAGTTTTGGAAATCTGAGAGCTGAGT